>UFQX01000325.1:630642-657371 GCA_900497675.1 Arapaima gigas | reverse complement strand
CCCCCCCCCCCCCCACTGCCTGCGGGAGAACTTCCGCACGCAGGAGTTACGCGTTAGGTGTGCTAGGATGCGCAGGTGGGCGCCGTGCCTCTGAGCAGGTGGTCCAGGGCTTCAGCTTACGTCGTAGCTCCATTTATTTCTTCTCTATGCCTGTAGAAAGCCTCCCCGCTCCGCCATGTCCCATGTTCTTCAAAACCTGCTGTTGAAGCGTCGATATAACGGTTGGAACATGTGTGGAACATGCCGAGAAGCGGAGGGAGGGAGTTGCACCTTCTGTTTGGCAAACGGAGTTCCTGTTTGAAGCAGAACGGGAGTGCAGAAGTTCCCCGTTCTGCTCACTTCCACAGGCCTGCTGTTCCTGCGAGTTGTTCACTGCAACGGCAGCTGTTGGAAGTGGCGTCTTGTTACCATGGAGACCAAACTGGGCATAATAGATGTGTGCTGTGAAGTTTGAAAACGCTTCCAGGTTTCATGGTGGGCCCACCAGGAGAAGCTTGTCATGAATGGGTTAATGAAAACCAGTAGCCCCTCACAATTCCTATTCCTTCTTAATAGTAGCCTTTCTCTAGCTGACATCTTCACCCACGGTGACTTGCAGGGTAGAGGCCCACCTTATACGCAGCAGGGTGTTGTCGCCCAGGTGGGGGTTGGAACACGGCACTGTCAGATGAAACCCAGCAGTCTTCATACTCTGTCCACCGCTGCTGTGATCAAATGTGTGTTTAGATAATCGACCAAAAGCGCTGCGCAGGTGGATTCATAACAGTTGGACCAGTTTTCCTCTCACCGAAGCCCCAGGGTGTCGGTATCAGGGCTCAGATTTTTTTTAAAACCAATGTAGTGGGTATGAGCTGAGTTCTGGGCTTGGGTTCAAGTTTAAACAAGGAAATTTGCTGTATTCCATGGGTTTTTTTTTTTTAAAATCAAATTGTTTGATCTAAATGAAAGTAAAGGTATTGTAGATGAAAGCCTTATTTTTGTGCCCACGGTTGAGTTTTTATTAATCCCGACAGAGCTGTCATTGTGCACAGAATAGCCGCCTGCTAATGAATGGCCTTTGCCGCTCATTTGTTTGCTTCACTTAAGCTTCTGTTCCACTGGGCTTCTCAAACGTAGGGTTGGGGTTGACATTTTAGTACCACTTGTAACTTTGCTTTTTGTAGCCAAACACCGACTACAGTTTTGTGTTTGTTGCATTGCGGCATTGGTGGGGTGAGATGGTTTTTTTTTTTTTTTTTTTTTTTTTTTCCCCCTGCTACAAGGGAATGGATTTCTCTATATGCGCGTGACTCTTCGGCCTTCTTGCGTGGACTGAGAAGTCTGCGATTGTCTGTAAATTCTGTATCGAGTCCCTTTCAAGGACACTGTGGGAACGGTGGCTTATTTACAGGTCGTGCAGGTGTCTACGCTAGTGGAACGACGTGTGAGTCTGACCGTTTGCTTATGTTGTGTAACAGATCAAGCGTTTGTGACACTGGCCACAAATGACAACTATGCAAAAGGAGCAATGGTGCTTGGAAAATCCTTGCAAAACCATAAGACGTCCAGGAAACTCGCGGTGCTCATCGGTCCCCATGTGTCTGAACCGTTCAGGTACGAATACTCTGCCCTCCCCCTCCCCTTCTGTGACGCTTCATTTAAACAGTTTAAATGTGTTATGGTTGTCTTTGTTTCTGAAGACCGCTTTATACTGGTGGCACGAAACACGCCTGCCATTAGTTTCAATGAGCAAAGTTTCTGTATGTACCTCAGCTTCGAATCTGAAACCCCTTTATGCTACAATAACCAAACTGCATTAAAAGTGGAAACATGTACTTCAGTACTTAAGTACGTTTGTACCACAGTGTAGAAGTTGAGTTTCCCTTAACTTCTCTCGCGCTGTAGGGCTCTATACTGGTGCTCGTTCAGCCTTTGTGGCCGTTCTCTACTGGGGGGGTAGGATTTGCGAGCTTTATAGTGGGTGAAATTGGCAAATAAATGGTAATGGAGGCTGACAACTTAATGCGGCTCAAGCCAAATTACAGCTGAGGACAGTATGGTGGCTCTGGTCTCTCGCCGCTCAACTGCTGCGAAATGTTCAAATTCCAAACTCATTCTCTGTAAATGTTTTGTAAATTGAACGAAACCGTTTGTAACCTCAAGTTCCCGTAAGCCAAATGCTCACTTCTGTTGGAACGAATGCCCTGCAAAATGCATGAAGCCCCATATGCCTGGCGGTGCACGCTTTGCCATATGGCCTCTGCCAAATCATTGTCATTCTCGTCATTGTACGTTTTGTCTTTTTGAAGTGGTACAGTGTTTTGGCTTTTGTCAGTTACGAGGATGTGTGCACAGTAATCCGTTACGTCCTCAAGGTACTGTGGTGGACGTGGATGTAAAAACGTCACTCTTCCGGTTTTGGATCTGAGTTTATTTCCCTTCAGGGCAGTGCTTCACAAGATCTTCGATGAAGTCAGGCTGGTAGATGTACTAGACAGTGGGGACACAGCCAACCTGACCCTCATGAAGAGACCTGATCTGGGTGTTACCCTAACCAAGCTCCACTGTTGGACCCTCACTCACTACTCCAAATGCGTCTTCATGGATGCAGACACTATGGTTAGCACTGCCCCCTGTGGGTGGGTGGAGGGCACCCTGTTACCCTAGAAATAAAACTGAAATGCATGTCCCAAGTTCCAAAACTGGACAGTGTGCAACACTGCTGTGGTTGCAAGCCAAAATTGCTTAGCAGCATCACAAGGTGGGCAGTATTGTAACCTTTTGACTCACATTTGTAGCTTCTGAGTACAAACTATAGTTTTTGTGAAGCTGTGAGATCTTTAGTCACCTGGAGGCTTTGATCTATAGTTCATACTTTTGGTGTTGTATTTAATCTGAGCTTTGCATGTACACCAGTGATCTCTTCACAAATATTAAGAGGCAGTGTGGGTTGGGATCCTGTCTTTCTCCCAGGTCTTGTCAAATGTGGATGAGCTGTTTGACAGAGAGGAGCTTTCAGCAGCACCTGACCCCGGCTGGCCAGACTGCTTCAACTCTGGCGTGTTCGTGTTTCGGCCTTCCAACGAAACCTACAACAAGCTCCTTCGGTACTGTTCGGAACATGGCAGCTTTGATGGTAAGAGCGTCTATCGTTCTACTTTAGAGCTTCGCAGATCTTCTTCTCGCAAGCCTAACCGGAACAGAGTTGGTCCGTTACTCGCTTTGTTAATCAAATGTGATGCTGAGTCTTTATCGGGTCTGTATGCAGCTGCTTCTGTAATGAGTATCGACAAATTTACTGTGCTTGAAGAATGAGTGTCTGGTGAAAGGCAGTCTTGTTTAGTATGAGTTGTACTTTATTTTGCCGATGCATCTCAAACCTAGAAATGTAAATGTCGCTAACCTGGCCAGCTCCGCAGGGTGGAATATGACTTGTGCCGTGTTCCCCATCTGAAAAGCCCGACAGCTACGCGAGCGGTCCGTTCCCTCTGAGCCGTGACACATCACGCAAATGCCTGTGTGTTTGGAGACCCTAGGCAGGGTTACGTATGACATACTGTAAATAAAGTACAATAAAGAACCCTGGCCACAGCAACAGCCCAGTGTGGGGAAACATTTCACTTGCTGTTCATGGTCCCGTTCTATGTAGAAAGTAGGTGAAGCTTTAACTTGAGTTTGTATGCTAACTTTGTCTGAAAAGGTAAAAACTTATAAAGTATTGTGCAAGTTGATATATCAGGGACCCGCTGTATACATTACCTTCTCCAGAACCCTAGCTGTATACTGCCACACGTTGCAATTGTCAAATTGCAGTTTGCTGTTCATGACAATGTACGCAGCAGCATGATGGATTTCCACCCATTTGGTACTACTGCCAACCCTGAGAGGCATTCAGTAGAATGTTTTGCGGTCGGTAGCAGCTCTAAAGCAGCCTTGCTATGTCTGGCATGTGTGGTCTGAGGATTTAAGACTTGGGGTTTGGGCTTTTTTTTTTTTTTTTTTTAAAAAGGCCAGTCTTTTTTTTCTTTCTTTCTTTTTATGGACCTTTCTGTATGCATGCCCAAAACCTAGCTTCTGTTCAACACTTGTTTGTTCACTCAGCACAAGGCTGGTCTGTGTAGTTATTCCAATTTTTTTTTTTTTTTTTTTTTTTTTGGAAAGGTATCGACATCAAGGCGTTTCTATTGCAACAAACACTTAACGCTTACTGCACGTCCTAGGGGATCCTTTTGAGTTGCACCTTCGTTCTTGTCTGGCTTTCGTCTTGGCACAGCCAGTAAACACCCTCTCGGCACAGGTGACTTGTTTTGACACTTTTGTCACGTTATCGTCTCTGCTGATGAACCTCAAAAACCTCGCCTGCTGTTGTGTAACCTGGCTGGCATCAGTCGAGGCACAAAGTTGTGTCTCAGCTATTTTGATGAACACAGAGGGCTTGGCACAGGCCTGTTCTGAAAACAAAAAGCCTTTCAGGGGACTCTTGTCTGTTGCATATGGTTTATTTATTTATTTTCTTTTAAGCCCTGCTGCCATAAAGTGGCCCCGGACAGTTTGTGATGGCTGAGAAGCGCATGTAAAATGGTCCGTCAAGACCATGTACATACAGAACGTGAAAGATTTCTGATCGTTGAGACAATATATTCCTACCACAACAAGTGCTCTCAATGTTGCTTTGCTGCAGCATTAATATTTCTCCTAATGTGTTTAAACTTGGTCTTCCACAAGAGTTGTAATTCAAAATTTTTGTTGAAAATGGCCTAGGTTGCCACATGAAGACTAGCTCTTGTGCAGGAATAGCTGATGTATTGGAGTCGACAGTTACTGCCATAGCCTCGCAAAAGGTTCCGTGTGATGGCATGTCTCTGTGGCCTGACACGTGTGATCCATACAACCGACAGGCACGTAATCGGATTCTCACGGCCTGGAATGCCGACAGTGTGTCCTGGAGTGCTTCAGAAATGGTGTGCCACGCCTTTCTTTCTCTCCCTCGCGCTTCCCTGTCGAATGGCATGTTAACGGTTGTCTGGAATGTAAATTGGCCGAGTGGGTGTGTTTTTTTAGCGGCGGACAGCTTTGTGTCCACATTAGTCCGGTCTGGTAATTCCTGCCCTGCAATTTCCCCACACTCAATTCTTGTTGTCATGTAAAGTTGCGGTTTTCACCCCTTTTTAAAAAGCATTTTAAGACTGCTGGGCAGCAGGGCTGTAACGGGCATCTTCTACAGACTGGTACCGTAAACCACTATGCCACCTGTTGCCGTAGAAACGCGCACATTTGTGGTAATTTGTCCAGTAATGGCAAATATGACAGTTAACACTTTACAATATGCTCTGTATTGCTGTGGATCTAGCCAGGGGGTGATCTTCTGTGGACCCGCAAGCATCGTCCGTTGCCAAGATAAACTTGCAGTGGATGAAGCACATTCTTTCTGATGCTGGGTCATCTCTTATAAACAACAAGGCACTCCATATAAAGTTAGAGGCACGATCACATGTGGGAGACCCTGGGGGTGTGGGGTTAGCAGAATCATCAAGTATCTATTTTAAATAGCAGGACCCTATGAGAGTTGAACTTGATCTGTCCAAATGAGCCCAGGTTTTGTTTGAGGCTGTGCTGGATAGGTTGGTATAGAGCAGATTATAAAGCTTCACTTCAAATTTCTCCGTACAAATGTTCTTCTATTCTTTTTTTTTTTTTTTTTTTTTGTCTTGTTTCATGGACTCTGGCATAGGTGTCATTTGTCTTCTGACACGCCTACTGTTTTTTTTTGTTTTTCTTCCAGTGTATGGTCATTTGTGGGAGTAATGAAGAGCTTCCCAAAGTTGGAATTGATCATTCTCAGACAATTTATGTTGCTATGGTGACAGTGATAAAGTAAAGCTGTATGTCTTCTTATGCTCTTAATTTTGCCAGATCTTAACTGTCCACCAATTGCGACACAAAATTTGCAAAGCTGTTGGATGTATGTACCACTAACCAATGTTCTGCCCGAGATGTACAGTTGCCAGTTTATTAGGTACACCTATTCAGCAGTGTGCTGCACCTCTGGTCTTCAGAATAGCACACGTGTCAGGGCTTGGATTCAACAAGATCCAGAATGTGCTGTACAGGAGTGCATTCTTGAAAACTGGACAGCTATACATTGCTGTGAATAGCCCGTTCCACTCCATCCCAAAGCTGTTTAAGCTTGAGACCCAGGGTGTGTGCAGGTCACTGAAACCATGAAAAATTGCCCTCATTTCTGGAACTATTCAGTGATGCCTGCCTTGTCACATGGTAAATTATCGTGCTGGAGTTGCCTGTCAGAATGTAAATGAACTGTAGGAGTGAAGAGGTGAAAGCTTGTTGCCAGCATGTTACGAAGCATCGTGCCATTCAGTCTCTTGTAGTGATCAGAATCCTTATTGTGTGCCAGGAAAATATTCCCCACACATTACACTGCCACTGCCAGTCTGTACTGTTGACACCACACAGGGTGACTCCATGGACTTGTCACTTGTGCCAAATTCTAACCCTCCCAACAGCATGATAGAAAATGGAGCCTGCATTCATTTGATCAGGCAAACTTCTTTCCACCTCCACTGATTCTACTGTGCCTGCTGAAGATGAGTGCTCGGTCTCCCCAACAGTCTTTGGTTGTTCTCACCCATTTCAGGCAAAGTCCAAGATGCAGTGTGTTTTGAAATGACATTCTGCACACCAGTGTTCAGAGTTGATTTGTCTGGGTGTGGCCTGTCTATTTGCTTGCAAGATTCTCTACATTGACACCACACACAGAATCCACAGCTTGTTTTTTTCCATCTACAGGACCGGCAATCATTGGTACTTTTTTCTTTTAGCACACGTCGCCATAAACCCTTGAAACTATTGCGAGTGAAAAGGATCAAAGCCTTTCGGGAGATGCGGAAGTCCAGCACGCCTAGCTCTAACTGTGTGATGTTCAGTCAGGAGCATCACTTGTTTTGCCCGTTTAACGCTAAAGTTAACATTACCTGGTGCTAGAAGTGCTGGTTTGCCAGATTCACACCCCACGCACCAGTCGTGTCAAGTACGACTTGGAACGTGCTGCTTGCGTGAAGGTGGGGTGTACCTAATAAACTGGCAACTAAGTGTGCAACTTGGCAGTCTTTTTTTCCCCCCCAAAACAAAACCTACCCAAGGCCTCTTGCTGCCTCATGTCCAATTATAGAAGCGTACAGGTTACGGAAAGTGCTTGTGGAACTTAACTACAGTAGTCCAGTGTCACGGCAATGTGTGCGACGGGTGGAATGACGAAGACGAGTACGTGACTGAATGAAACGATGTGAACATGCACACTAACACGTCTCCCTGATGGCTTTAGGCGGATATCTGCGCCGCCCAGTACAGGTACATGAAAAAATGCAGCTACACCCTCCGGTCTGAAGCAAGATGTGAATTTGAACATCCTGTTTAGTCAGCTGTACTAATTTATCCAGCGGCCCGGAAATTCCCAGCACTGCCTACGTAACCGATAAACTGCGTTGAGTGATGCGCCGCGGTGTCCGTTCCCCGTTTGGGCGCAGCTCAAAACGCACAACTTGCTTACTTTGCCATAAGTCAGCTGGGCTGCTTGTTAACTCGTGCACTACAGCGTTGCTCAGAATTTGAAACGGGCTTTAGCAAGTTTGTGTAGCAGTGTGGTGGGTCGCGATTTGCCAAGAGGAAGTTCAAAACAAAGGGATTACTGCTCCCAATGGTGCGTTAATCATAGAACTTGGTTCCACGTGTGACGCGTCTAAAACGTGTGACTTTAGGAGTTGTAAATTTAACAGAATTGCTGCAAAATGTTGTCGGACACCTGACCCCCTGCAGTTGACTCCCCGACTGTGTCAGCGTTTCCATTTATTGATGATCTCATGCTGAGCACAATGTTCTGCCTGCTCTTCTGGAAACGGCATGGCCACCTGCTCTTCTTGAAAGCTTGACGGGACATATTTAGTCTTTTTAGTCTTGATGGTAAGCAGAGTGAGATTTTGCAGCACGCTGTCCTTCTGGTAAAGGAGACATTGCTGCTGTGATCTTCTAAAATGGTGGTTTTTTTAGAAGAACCTTAAATGCTGCTTTGTAGCACGCACACACACACACACCTCTAACAGGGAAGTACAATAAAAATGTTTCTGAATCTGTAAACTTCATACATTAGTCTTATACAATAGTGCTTCTTTAACTCAGTGATTTTCTTGCAGGTATTTTATTCACTGGCTGTTGTGCTCCTCTGAGCGAAGCAGGCGGGACACTGCACTGCTGTAACAAACGCCCTTCCTGTCACATTACTGCTTCTGTGACAGCTTTACCACAAGTCTTTATCCAAACTCGCAGCTCAGATAAGATTTAAGATGTTTTCTAGTTGACGACAGCTGCCCAAAAACATATTCTGCAGAATTTGTGGTACCAGTTCTAATAGTTTGATAGAATTGTGTAAAACTGTTTGTTTTCACGTGCAAGACCTTTACTAGATGTCAAACAAAGCCTTTACTTTGACTTTAACCCTTTGTATAAATTAATGTTAACTTAACGGAACTCCTGCAGGGTGGCTTGAAGGAAGGATTTGACCCTGTTAGGTGTAAACCAAACTCTGTGGACACATTTGGTGCGTGATTAAAGATAGGGTGTGAAAGGTTTATAGTTCTCAGTAAACTGCCTCTGGACAACTGCGCTGCTGATGGGACTTGACTACCAGTAGAATAATGTTAATGATTCTAATGTTTGACAGATGAGTGATCAGCATGCGGGGGGGGGGGTCTATGTGCAGTTAGTGTGAGCAACTAAAACTCCTTTACTGACAACAGGTACATTTGCCATCTGCATTACCATGATCTGTTAGACAGCATCTTCTAAATTTCCTGTTGATCAAAAAGTGTTTCTTCCAACATTGCTCTGATACCAGAGTGGAGAGTACCAGCCCTTCAAGGCACCCTGGCTGGGATAACAGGAACATCCCAAACTGCATCTGGCAATGTTTGTCGGCTGGCCAAGTTGTGCAATAGTCTGGAGATGTCCCAACCTGCACTTGTTGAGCCAACTTCTCCCATTCCTCGTAGAACTCATTTCAGCAAAGCTGATGGCTTTTCATTGCTGTTTGACGTTCCTCACATTAAAGCAGAAAACGTATTTTCTCAAGAGGGTGATCAAAACATCATAACTTACCACTTTTATAGTAGTTTGTTGGCCTGCTCACAGTCCATGTTGACCAGTTTTTCCCAATTGTCTTCTAACTTGGTTAGAGGAGAATACCACCAACACCACCTATTGAATCAAGTGTCGTAAGCCTGTTGTCAAAAGATGAAATAAACTTGTATTGGGTAAAAATAGACTTGGAGTAGTTGAATGTCTAAATAAGCAACATGATTTGCTGGAGTATTATCTGTATGTTGTCTCCAACTTTGCTAATCCACAGGTGGGGACCAGGGAATTCTAAATGGCTTCTTCAACAACTGGGCAACTGCAGACATATCAAAGCATCTCCCCTTCCTTTACAACCTCAGCAGCATAGCAATCTACTCCTACCTTCCAGCATTTAAGCAGTAAGTGCCATGCCAATAGCAATGTTTACAGTAACCATTTGCATGAAATAATACCAAGATTTAATCTGTCAGTGCAGTCAAATGATGGACTGGTGGTCTGAGTCATGCTGAGCACATTCATACAGAGACTAGCAAAAAGGTGTTCTGTGAACCACTTTATCAAATATCCATCGTGGCCTCAAGAGGCACCAGCTGCCCAAAATGGAACTGCACTAAGGAGAGCTGCCAGACTGGTACCACTGGTACTTCTCCAGGACAGACACGCCAGTTGCAGCCTGCTGTTGGTGCGTGTTTCTGGAAGTTTGTGTCCCCTGTATGGGGGGGGGGGGGTTAAATCAGTAATTTGTCAAGGGTCCCAAGATGAGGTTCTCCATCCAGTTCATGCAAGTTCATCACGTGACTTGCATTTAATGTCCAAACCCAATGAAACTTACTCTCTGGTCAAATGATTGATGTTAAAATCTGTTTTTGACTAGAGGTGTACAATATTACAAGAAAAGCATTTCCATACGTCTTAGTTGACACAGCACTGAAATCTGGCCAAATTTATTGTGGTTTTTTTTTTTTTTTTTTTTTTTTTTTTTTTTCCCCCCCACTTAAGCGTTCCGGTTGAGGAAAATGCTTCAGTGTTTTGAAAACCGTATAACTGTATGATGACATTTTGTTCCTCTCCCTGCTTTGACCCAGGTATGGTGGTAATGCCAAGGTTGTCCACTTCCTAGGGAAGACAAAGCCTTGGAGCTACATGTATGACACAAGAGTAAAGCAAGTGAAAGGCAATATCCAGGAGGCGGCTACTCACCCAGGCTTCCTGCTCAGATGGTGGGACCTTTTCTCCAGAGTCGTGGTGCCCATGCTGTCCGAGCAACACGGCGACCGCCACTTCTTCTCAGGATGTGTGGTTGTAAGTTGTATGCCAACATCTGGCTAACGTTCTGTGAAAATCAGCACGTTTTGCATTAGTCTGTTTACGGCCTGGTTGGTTTTGTTCCGGCTGAGCTCTTAACTAAGTCTTGACTGCAGACGTTGACTTAAGTTGTGCCACAAGTAGAGTCCCATTAACCTGTCCTTTAACTGGCTGGCTTCAGAAAAACAAGCATTTGTGCCCTTTGGAAAAAGGAATAGAAAATTCACCTTTGTCGTCTTGAAGAGCGTCAGCTGTATAAATGTAAACAAAGTTCAACTGGTAATATTTTAGTTTCAGTTTTGAGCTTTTGAAAAACCAGGTTTAGTTTAATGTTTGAGCAAACTCAGAATTCAACTTCTGGCTGTGAAATTGGAGTTCAGGTAGAGGCAAAATCGCACATCTCGGCCTGTTTAATGCTGTGCGCCCCATAATGATGGGACTTGATGGCCTTTGTTTGACATCTAGAAACTGTCCTGAACTTGATATGGTGTTGGCTGCTTGAATGTGCCATCGTGTTAAGCCCTGCCATCAGCATCGGACATTAGGACAAGGATTGTTTAAAACTGCCGCACTATGGCCATCAAACTGGTATTTGAACCCAGGGGCAGAGATGGTTTTGATGGACTGTCTTGAACAGCCGCCTTTAAGACCTCCTAGCGATGAATTAGCTGGTGGGTACAGTTGTCATGCCGTGATCTTGGGTTGTGTTGAGACTGCTTTTGATTTGGCGCGTTGCTGTCCAATACTAGGAAGCTCAGTATAACTTTAACACAATGTAATCCACGTCTTGTGCCGTTTATCTGTCCATTATCTTCAGCTCTACTGGGAATTAATGGCCTCGACTTCATTTACCTAAATGATGCCATTTTGTGGGTGTGAGATTTCCTAAATCTGGCATGTGATGCTTGTTGCCCTTCGTAAGTCTCACGCTGTCATTTCCTACAGCCAGTCGAATCTAACCAGACATCCAAAGATGTACAAAATTTTACACATCCCCCCTCACCCCCAAGTTAAGTGAGATAGTGTGGAGGATGTCATGAAGCCTTAGATAATAATATAATAATCAAATGTGACAGGAACATGACCTAAGGATTAACCCCTCAATAGTGTACCATTCCCATTCTTTGGGATTAAAGCTTTGTTCTTCTCCAGGACGATCTTGAAGTCGGAATGTCGCAGTTGCACGTGTCCCACCCTGAGCTGCCACCCTTGTCTTCTGAAGAGCGCAAGCAGAGATGGGAACAGGGTCAGGCTGACTACCTGGGCATGGATTCTTTTGAGAATATTCAGAAAAAACTGGACTCTTTCCTCAAGTAACTGGAAGCAAATGGGGTTGATTGAGGAAAAGGCTGGAGAAAATGTGTAAAAGAGGAATTCTACCAGCGTGTAAAGCAATACACATGTCAGTAACTTTCACTTGCTGCCTCAAGGTTTCTACCTTTCCCACCCAACATGTTGCAAAAGACCTTCAGCCCACTTGGTATTTGCAGTCATTCTACACCAAACATAGCTGAGTACAAAGGCTGTACCAACTCTGGCTATAACTGTCACAAACCTGCAACCAGTACTCGCACCCTGGTTTTGGATTGTCTAGACTGGTAACCAGTTTAGACTGCTGACCTTTTATATAGTAAAACTTAAAGGAAAGGTGCTTTGTCAAGACAGGGAGCACCACCCAGTTTCTGCAAATGTATTTCATTTGTACCACTAAAGTTCAAGGTCTTGCCAGGATTCCAACGCACCCTCGCCAACTTTAGCCGTCTTCAGTTTTAAGGGCCAAATCTGGTCTTGCCCCATAAACTTCTCATGCTCCAGATGTGTCATCTGTTGTCCCATCTGTCAAAGTTGAGCCAGCAGGGATTCATTTGGCTTCACGGTTTTAAACTTTGAGCACACTGCACCTGCCAGAGCTTCCTGGACATCTTTGTTGACATCTTTGGCTGTTGGTACCTAGTTGTTGCAGTGCCTGGGTGCAGACCCTGTTCTCAGGCATGTTTGCTGCTAGATGAAAACCCAAAAGGACATGCATTCATGACTAGCCTTAAATCAGTGTATGAAATGCACTTTCCCCTTCGTCTCTCTCCTTTAGTTTCCTACTAGATTACCATGTGAAACCTGCAAACGCGTTATGCTGCAAAATAAAAGCTGGTGTGAAAATTACAGTCTCCTCCTTGATCCATGTTCTGCCAGTTCTTGTCTTACACACATTTGGAGATTTAAAGTTCTCCTGTATTTCCTGACCTTGCAGTGTATCTTATTAGGATATTGACTTGCAGGGTTGGTTATCTACTTCATTTCCTTCAGTCCTCCCCTGAAGAGGAAAGTAACTTTTGTTTTTAATATAAACATGCCAGTTGACTGGAGTAAATCACTTGTTGCTGTAGTTTTGTGCAGGTAACTTAAACCCCTGGATAGTGGATACCACCTCAGCAGTAGGATTCCCCCCCCCACAAGTGCAACATTAACATCACGGTTGGGTTGCTGCTGTGTTATGACTGAAACCCATGCTGCACAGTTTATTCATTATTTGACCCCATCTTGAGCCATTTTATTATCTGTAGGTGAGTTTCAAGCTGCTTTTAACACTTACTGTATGTTAACTGCCACCCCTGGAGTGCAGCCAGTAAGTTCTAGCAGTACCTTCCATGTAATGTTGCTGTGTACCGTCCACCCTTACGTGTTAACCTGTGCGGGAATCCTGGAAGACCTGCCCAGCAGAGTGAAATCTTCACCGGTTACATGTGTACAGATTGATCCCATGTCTAAATTCTACAGGTCTGTGTACCTACAGTGTGTAGTGACTCCTATGAATAGAAGTTTGGCTAAAACAATTGCATCTCGTCTGAGTTGCTGGTAGTGGGGTGAACAGTGGTGATGGTTCTTGGGATGCAGATGGCCCCTAAAAATTCAAGCATTTTTTTAAAAAGGGGGGGGGGGGCAGAGCAATGTTCTTTCAAGGGTCCTCGAGTTGGTAAAAAGTTGAGCCCGGGTGATAGTCCGGTAGTAAAGGACACGTCTCTGGAGTATGTAGTTTGGTGTCCACTTCCCTCCTCAGTGGCCAGATGGAGCCTTTCAGGGCTCAGTTTGGCCTCTCAACCTCTAAGGCGTTCAGATGCCAGGAAGACGGCCCAGATTCCCCAGAAAAAGACAGGAGGTGATCAGCATGATGAAGAACTGATCCAACAATATCCGGTGGTACACATCCAGCAGTCACGCCACAGCAATCTGTTCCCTGCAGGCAGTTGGTGAGCCGGAGCCCACATGTCTGCAGTAGAAGGCATCACGGAACTATAAACTGCCAGTATGTTGGTTTTTAAGCTAAATCTTATACAGCACTCGAGCCTTATTCTGAACAATTGCACCAAATAATTGAAATAAAATGGCACCTTAATGTTTGTTTACTTCTCACGCTAATGTCGTGGTAACGTTTCTCTCAGTACGTAATGGGTACGTAAAAGAGGTTTATACATTCAGTGCCTTTGAAAGTACGCAGACACTAAATTTTAAATCAAATTTTGCTGGATACTGTAATATTTCTTTACATATGAAGTTTCAAAATGATACTGAAATTTTTATTTCAACCCGAGTTGCACATTTGGCAGCTGTTACAGCACCAAGACATCCGGAGTGTCTGTTGGGTTCTGACAACAGCTCGATGTCATTTTTGCCCAGGCTTGTTGACAGATCTGTTGATAAATCTCACAGGTTGCCTGGAGGTCACTTGGGGGCACGCGGTTTTCATGTCTTCACCGTAGATTCTCTTTTGGATTCATATCTGGACTTTGATGGGCCCACTTTAGGACACAAACGTTCTTCTTTCGAAGCCCCTTCACCGTAGCGTTTGGCCTTGTGTTTGGAATCGCTGTCG
The DNA here is from genome assembly GCA_900497675.1 of Arapaima gigas. Lineage (NCBI taxonomy): Eukaryota > Metazoa > Chordata > Actinopteri > Osteoglossiformes > Osteoglossidae > Arapaima > Arapaima gigas. Next base: position 643,072 of record UFQX01000325.1, on the reverse strand, counting down.
GGTTGAAATGTGACCCCGGTCTTCAGAAGACTATAATGAGCATTCCTCTCCTCTTCGCCTTTACTTTGCGCTTCACATTCTTCCTTCAGTCTTTCCAAGCTTTCCAGTCCCTACTGAGGAAAAGCAGCCCCACAGCATGATGCTGTCACCCCCATCCTTCACTGTAGAGATGGTGTTACCTGGGCGATGTGCTGCGTGCACTTTGAAGTACAGAAAATTTGACTTTTATTTCATTTGCCCACAGTACATTTTGCCAGCTTTGCGCTGGATCGTTCGGGTGATTTGTTTTAATCTCCGGACAAGCTTTGACATGGATGTTTTTAAGCAGTCGTGTGCCTCTCGCCACCCTGCTGTACGGGCCACTTTCACACAGCGGTCTGGAAATGGTTTCTGATGCACATTCTCTCCCTATGCAGCCACTGAACTCTAACTCTTTCCAAGTTGGCACCAACCTCAAAGTGGCATCTCTTACTAGTTTCCTTCTTGCTTAAGTGCTCAGCTTAAAGGGACAGCCTGATCTAAGCAGTGCCTGGGTTGCATGATGCTGCTTCCAATTTTTTTGATCTTGGAGTAGACTGTGTTCACAGGGATGTTCAGGGTCTTTGATATTTTTCTACCCCAGAGCTGTCCTTTCTGATAACTTGCTTTGATAACTCCTTAGACTACATGATTTCTTTGCCTCACATTTCATTACCTGACTGAGGGACCTCAGATAGGTGATTTTATCTTGAAATACACGCCAAGTACAACTCTTTATATGCGTGTTCCTGCAGTATGCCAGTAATTTTGACCTCTTTTGTTTTGGTTTGCTATTTCAACTGACAACACTAAAAAGCTTTGCTGTACTTTATGTTGCCGCTGCACTGATTTGTAAAGATTACAGTAAAATAAATGGAACTTGCCAAAATGCAGTCATTATTTTGTATGGCGTCTGTATTTGCTGTGACGCAAAACTACCTCCTGCTCTGTAATTGTTCTAAATGAATCAGAAATGAACAAAGTTGGCAGTCAAAACTGAAAGACGTTTTTACTTCATTTAAAAAACTCCTGTTATAACGTAAACGGCGTTGTAGTCAATGCTTTTGTGAATGGACTGAAGTATTTCTGAGTTTGTTAGGGCATTTGGTAAGTGAAATGGTGGTTTTTATTTTTTTTTGGTTGGATTAGGTTCTTTGTTTTAAGGAATCGAGCTTAATAATGAGCACCGGCAAAGAGTTAAACTGCTTCAGAAGGAGGTGTTAGTTTGTAGGAGCTAAATAAGCGAATGTTCCACAGCCTTGATGAAAGTTGGCAGTGAGAGCCTGATGAGACACTTTCCCTGCAGAGCAGACCGATACCCAGCTGGCGCTAATGGCTCGGTCCTGTCGGATGAGGCCCGAGTCACATTGCCTACTACAATCTCCGTGTTGGCCTAGGGGGGCCAAGAGACACGGTGTTTTTTTTTTTTTTTTTTAATTTTATTTAATAACTGCCTGACCCTCACCTTCCTCTGGTGGCAGTTTTATAAATAGGTAAACCTGGTCCATCTTCTAGGAGGTGCCAAAATTTGCAGTTAATGATATGGATGGATTCGTGAGTTTGGCTACTAAAATCAATATACAGTCTTAACCCACTTTACAGCCTCCCGTTGTAACACCTCGTTTTTTCATAGCAAATATTTGCCTCCCCGCATGATGTTTTTAGTCTGGCCGTGCCCAAAAAAATTTCCCCATTTTTCCACCGAAAGCTTGAAGTTTTAAGTTTTCCAGCCAAACTGCGTATTTAAAAAAAAAAAAAAAAAAAAAGAAAAAAAGAACCCATCTACGTTCCGCAAGTTGACCGTAACGTTCGGACCGNTCAAAACCAAAAAAAAAAAAAAAAAAAAAAAAAAAGAACCCATCTACGTTCCGCAAGTTGACCGTAACGTTCGGACCGCGAATGAAAAAGTCTCTTGTAGCTTTTTGTCCGGTCAGCTGCAGACTTTGTTGTGTCACACAATGCATTCCCACAGTGCCTTTCGATTTGAATATCGATTGAAATGTTGACGCTCGCCCTCGCCTGCCAACCACCATCTCCACCTCCACGCTCTACTACTGGATGTCTGAAGCTCTCTCTGCATTTGGTGAGTTAAACCGTATGTAACCGTTCATTACAGTGAGTTGCATTATATTAAAAATGATGTTGCTAAACACCAATTGCTGTGCATGAAGGAGAGAGTTAGAAACAATGGGTTTTTTTAGTCATATTAACATTTTACTGTGTTTAGTGATATTTGGGGAAATAAGTTGGGGTTTTTTTTTGGGGGGGGGGGGTTGTAACAGATTACAATTTTTCCCATTTAAAATGGTGAGAAATAAGCTGCCTTTGTGTGGCACGTCACTGCCTCATGTCTTTGAAATGTTGTAAGTTAGTTTTATGGAAAATGTCAGTCATTAAATATGTTTGTTCCCTTAGCCAACTTCAATGTTGAAAATAAGTGATCAGTTTGCTTTTGGACTATAAATTTATCGTCTGTGCATATACAGGTACCAGGTACAGAGATGCTATTTTCCGTTATTTTAATTGGGGGAAAAACGTGTCCGCGGCCCAACCGAAAACCACAAACAAAGTGAACGTGAGACATGAAGTTTTAAGGATATTGGCAAAGTATGTCCCTTACAGCTTGCCATACTCAAAGCAGTACGGTACATGTGTGAACTTTAAATTTCTTGATTTCTTTTCAGACCAATTTCTGGTGTTGCACTGTGACTTTGCATTATAGCAGGGTGTGTATTGTGCAAACCAAAGAGCTGGCATTAAAAGCTTAGCTGCATTGAAGAAAAATTCCATATATTGGGGCTGCCCGTATATTGTTCTTACACAGCATCACAATTACATTAAACTATTAAGTTGTTTTATTTCCCATTCATCTATATGTATTCTAAAATAAAAATACTTTTGTATGCATACCTTTGAGTGAGACACAAATCTGGTGAAGGTTTCCCTTCACTGATCAGGCCTGAAGGGGTCTGAAAAATCACTCCTCTGGATAGGGGACCACAACATGTGCATCATATCATCCTTATTTCTTTTTTTTTGTTGCATAGTGCCTTCTTTGGATTTCAAAATTGTACCATTAATGTACAATACATTGAGGTTCTAGCTTAGAGGAGGTTAAACTCAGTCTTCTGGTTTGTCTGCAACACATGAATGTATCAGTAGAAAGGGGCACATATACTGAGCCAAAAGTTCCTTCTGTGACAGGTTATACTGTCATGTTCCTCTACATGAAGCTTTCTATATGCAGGACCCCATTCTGTGTGCGAAGAGTTTTTTTTCCATCGCTCAGACTGCACTGACCATTTCTTACATCTGCCTCTTTCGAGTTGATCTTAACCTGCAGTCCTGGGAAACCGATACCTCGGGACCTTTGGAGGATTTTAATATCAAAGGGCAGGAAGGACACGGGTTTTCTCATGTTGGTTTCAGTTTGACGGAAGAGATTTACCACTTATGATTCAGTAACAAACTGTAAACGGGGAGTCCTTTATTACAGCTTATACGGCATTTCTAGGTCTCCCCCCCCCCCCCCCCCCCCCCCCCCCCCCCCCCCCCCCCCCCNAAACGGGGGGTCCTTTTTTACAGCTTATACGGCATTTTTAGGTCTCCCCCCCCCCCCCCCAGCAACCCATGAAAATGAGAGCTGGCTCCACCGTGTGGGAAAGCTGAGTAAAAACACAGGGTGAAACTTATCTGTAAAATGTCGATCAGACAAAACCAAAAAGAGCAACAAGGGGTACAGTGACGGGGGAAAATAAGTGAGTCAGTTTCAGGGAGGTCAGTTTTCACCAGCCACGGTCATCGGTCCTGCCGGAACGCGCTGTGTCGTTATGCTGCCCCCTGGCGGTGACAGGACGCAGCACTTTTTTTTGGACAGATGGGCAGCTGGTCAACTTCTGCTACGGTGGAAGGAGAAACATCTCAGCCCCCCCCCTCCCCCTCCCCTCCTCACCAGACAGGCAGCCAGCCAGCCAACCGCCCAGCAGTACTGCTGCAGTTCCTGAGCAGGAGACAGTGCTTTGTTAGTTTTGCCTGGCTTGGCGACTACACTTTAGTATTTACAAGTTGTTAAACAAAGAGCGTTGGCTCAGGTTTCCTCTAATCTGCACTTTCAAGAGCTCATGCTGTGAAGCTAGAGGTTTGGAACCTGAACAGACCTCTGTGTATGACAGGTGATCAGTTCACTTGACTTGCATTTCACTACAACTACAGGGCCTTTTACCATTCTTCTCCGCTGCCTCACAAGGAAAGCCATGAGATAGATACATATAAACAAGACCCAGTTTCTAGTTTGAAACTATTAGCTTTCTGGGGTAAAAAATGAATTTCTGAAAGCTACCGTCATATCACAGTTTAACAAGTTCTCCATAAACACAGTGCAGGGTTCAGAACCTCAAAGAGAGAGTAAAATGTACTCTGTTGGACCACAGAGCTCAATACACTAAGCAGACCTGACGCCAAATGACAATACAGATGGACTGAAATAGATGAGAACAAACCGTCAGCGATGGTTGCAATCGGTCCCCTACGGCTGCCGGAAATGAGCCCGATGACGTTAGCCCATAACCTGCAGTTGCATCCTCCACGTGGCAGTGGTGAAAAGATTGTGGGGTGGGTGAGAGGGGTCTACAGTGATGGTGGGATCTTTCCTGACACTAGTGTAGGTGGCTGGGATGGTGGGCAGCGAAGTCCCGATGATGAACTAGGCAGTCGGGATACTTGTCGACGTGGTCAAAGCTGTATTTGTGGGTTGGGAGAGTAAATGGCAGCGGGTTGAGCACTCAGCTTTCGGACCACTGGTGCCCAAGAAGGTGGTGTGGGAGGTGTTCCCAGTGAGAGAACGTATACTCCTGCAAGTCCAGATAGTCCCCATCTATAGCAGCAGCAGCAGCTTTAAACGTTTAACTCTGTGTGGTCAAAACAGTCTTGCGGCACTACTTCATGTATCGAATGTTCACGTCGCAAATATCCGATAAATGCACGTGGGAATGTTTTGTGTCACTATATTTCTGTCACTGAGAGTGTAGAGGGTAGGTGGCCTGCGTTTCCATTTCCCCCCACTACTCGGCAGTAAAACACTCAGCAGGGCAGGAAGAAGTGGGAGCAACAGATGGATGGTGGGTGTTTGTCAACCTCTTTCAGGACCCAACCTGCGAATAAAAATTGTAAACTAGCAAACAGTTCCAAGTTAAACACGGACTGGAAGTCTGTAACTTGAGGTACAAGAGTGCTGTAAATGGGTGGTTGTGAAACAAGCATAGTGAGAAGTGGACGGGTCCAATTGTATTGAAATGACTCCTAGAAGTATTGTGAATATTTTAAGAAATTGTTACTCCCCTGCTGTGACCCCTAAAGTTATTACTGTGTAAAAAGTTAAACTTGCCTGGGAAATATATACAAGTGCAAACTTTAGGAATAATGTCATTCCTTCTCGGTCAATAGGAAGGTTTTCAGCAGAACAAGTTTCTACTCCGCGTGTTTTGAAACAGTTTTGGCGAAACCACACGCGAATCCACGCAACAGCAGAAAATACCCACCGTCAAATTTAGCTGCTTGCGACACGTCTTGCCTAAATTTCCCCATTTTCCATCATCCCAGAAACGTGGTTTAGTTTCAGGCTTTGATTTGAACTGACAGGAAAGCCGCCTTGATGACAAATACACCTTTCTGCACCGGAGGGAGGTCCGGCTGCATTACTGGCAGTTTTCAGCAGACCAGGGTCTTTACAGGACCCCCGACCAACAAACGTATGTATCCCGACTTGACTGTAAAAATTACCCTGCCGTATAAATCATTGTAAACAGTTTGAACACCAATTCTGTCCAGAAGAGTGGTGTCTAAAGGAATTAATGTAATGTTAAATAGACTCCATCCATTCAAGTTCTTGTATTACTGATATCTTGAATGGTGTTTTGCCAGGATAGTTTATACTATTGTTGCCTACCGTGAGATCTGTTCATAAAACATGCTGGGCAACCCCCCCCCCCGAACTGACACAGGATTCCTCTTTTCTTGTAATGTGTCACTTTGCAACTCTGACAGTTTAAGAAATACCCAGATGTGTGTTTTAACTACTGAAGCAGTTTACTCATCAAAAATGATGCAACCTTTAGAGCCCTTTCTAGACAAGTGTGACTAAAATCTACCTCACAACCAGAACATGTCTGTTTTTGCCACTGAAGCTCTCCTTTAGTACATGAGAAACAGACAAGTAAACGTGGAATTGATGCAGTCTGTCAGAAGAGTGGGCTGCTGACGGAAGGCAATACAAAGTTTTTATGTTCCCCGTTTATTCAGCCGTTTTACTCCGTCAATCCAGGCCAAATACCCCAGTCAAAGGTACTACGGCAGATGGGATTTAAAGCTCGGACCTTTGCCGCGCAACCCAGCGGATCCACCCGCTCCACCTACTGCCCCGGTTAGATCTTCCCAGCGCCACCGCTCACTGCTTTTTACAGTACATGCCAAATACAACTGCTTTTGGAGAGGAGAGAAAAAAAAAAAAAAAAAAATTACAAATTCCATTTGCTTCACCCAGATCTTCCACTGCTTGTGCTCACCTGAGTTCTGCAGGACAGTCTGAAAATAAATCATTAATGGCAAAGGGAAAAAACAACCTTTCCTCAGAAATATTACAGCAATCTGTGTTTAGCAGACACCTTTACCAAGGTGATATAGACAATATACTCTCAAACCCATCAAATGGCAAAGTAATGCAATATTCTCTCTCACACACACACACACACACACACACACACACACACACACACTTCAGGAGGGCACAGGCTGATCACACTTCCTGTGTAGAATGTTAACAGAGCCAGCGTGTTCGTGTCCCTGAGAAGGCAACTGCATACACTCGCCAGAGTATCACACACCTAACCTTTTTCAACAGTTCTTTTTTTTGTAGCAAAAGTTAATAAACATAATCGCAACACTGAAGCAGGGGGTATCTGAGGGTAGGAGGGGGCAACTCGAGCTCATCAGGGCACCAGTTCTTAGCCTAGCAACAGACTCAACAGCATGTTAACAAACTTTCTCCAAAACCCGAGTTAAAAAGATGTATGAGGAGTCAGAAAAATGCACAAAAATAAGTAAACAAAAAGCCATGTTCCGCACACCTGCAAGACACCAGCAACGAAGATATCTGAAGATATTCAGACCATCTGAGTGGCTTTGTAGTCCAGCCATGGCACAACTGTGGTTTCACTGCCCAGGCCAAGCAATTTGCTTAAAATTTTAGTTTTAGAATGACTGTGATACCTGTCTGATGGACATAAATAATACAGTACTGTGCAAAAGTCTTAGGCACCTGTGGGGGAACATGCTATAAAGCGAGGACGGTTCCAAAAATAATTCCACGAATANAAAACACCATCAATTCTCTTATGCAAACTTGCATGCAGTTTAAGGTAGAGGTTGGTCGGTTCTTCCAAACGTTTTGAGGAACCGGCCACGGTTCTTCTGCACACTTTGACTGTCTCTGCATGTCCTCCCAGACTGACTCGATCATGTTGAGATGAGGGCTCTGTGGGGACCATACCCTCTGTTGCAGGATTCCTTCTTTTTGGTCGAGATAGTTGTGTACGACTGAGATTGGGTGTTTGAGGTCATTCTCAGGCTGCAGAATGAATTTGGGACCAATGAGAAACCTCCCTGATGGTAGATAAGAATCTACCTGTACTTCTCAACAGACATTCAAGTTGCATGCCTGACACTTTTGCACAGTACTGTATACATTTTAAATCTTGCAAAAAAGTGCCAAAATTCTCAATAATGCAGAATAGGCCCAGTATGTTGCCAGATGTGCGGATTCTTTACGGTTAAGGGTGTTTGCACGTCGGCCTCCTTTCACCTCGACTGCCCTCGTTTGATTAAAGTTAAAAGGCCATTTTAAACCTAGTCACTCATCTTTGTAATACTTTCCAGGATTGTACAATTTGACTGTCAGGTAAAACATGTAATGTACCTGTCCTGTAGATGACCAAACTGAAGGAAGACATCTGAAACGGTCATCTTGTCTGGGACGCTTCTGGTAGTTTGAGCTAAAACCAGTGTTTGATCCTCTTGCATTTCAACCACCTCCTCTTCTGACAACCAAAGCTGTAGTTCCTGTTTTTGTTGACCGTCCTTGTCAGAAACTAAACTTCCTTCGTTTGTATTCATTTTTATTTCATTTTTCACAATGATACAACTTAAACATGTGGTCAGTTGTGGTGCAATACATTACAGTGTGCAAGATGAAGGTAGATGTTTATAAGTGTGTTGAATCTCTTACCCTCACCTACATTCACAAACAGTTGGCACAGCTTTTGAAAAAACTAAGTCACTTTCTGTTTCAGGATGTTAAAAATGTCACATTAAAAAGTAAGCTTTAAAAATCTATACAGTATATAAACTGCACGAAAGCAGAGCCAATACACTGAAGTAAATATAAACTGAAATATCTAAAAGAACTAGGAAGTCTTTGTGTTCTTTCCCAACCCATCAAGTCCACGGTACCGTTCAGGCCCATTCCGGAAACGCACGGTTCTGACACGATCACGGGGGGCACAAGGCCTTGATCAGGTACAGTTTATCTCCCTGCTCACTTGTGAAGATGGGGGCCTTTTTGTAGTGTTCCACCAGCTCCTCCATGGAGCTGAACTTGCGCTGTCCAATACAGTACAGACCCTCCTTCAGCTGCACCTTGAAGTGCTTGTTCTTGCTCTGTGCCTTCAAGGAAATGGAGAAGTCATTGGGCTGGAGGAGGGAAAACAAAGAGAACAGATAGATATCTAAGCAAAATTTACAATACATTGGCACTAGAGTTGCAACAACAACAATTGATCAAGACAACACACAACTGTGGATACACCAAAAAGCCACTAGAAGTCCACTTCCTCCTCACGTGCTCCAAGTATTGAAGGGTTAAATCGTTGATGACATCAGCGCCAAATAGAGCGTTTCTTAAAAAACACTACGCTCTAGAGCCCACTTATCTCCGGACAAGTCAGCGTGGTGCAAGTCTACCATCTGTCATGATCACCTTTCTTATTCTCTATCAATTCTATATACAACTACTTGTGTGGTTATCTTTGTCAGTAAAAACTGTAAAAGGAAAAGATCTGGGGCTTTATGCATGTATTCTAAAAGCAGAACCTGTAACTTTTCATCACAAGTACGGTGATGGCAACAGACCAGCACTTACTGAAGATTCGCTGTCTCTAATGAGGAAGTCACCATCTTCGCCCCTCTGGTTCAGGGCCACCTCAGCCTGGTGCCGGGTCACTTTGCCATAGTACCACTGGCGACCAGCAAACTTCCCGCTCATTGCCGGCTCTATGTAGTCATAGTCAGGTGGCGGTGGGCCTATGTTGCCCTGGCAACCGCGCATGTCCCCTTGGAGCACCACCACGTAGTTCTTGGGCACGAGGCCCAGTTGGCCATTGGCTTTGCGGCACCTCCACCACTCTGGATCGTTCTCTGGCCTCTCCACCACATCCATGACCTCACCTTTCTCAAAACTCAGTTCCTCCTCGTTGCCAGAGCTAAAGGGGTAAAGCGCCTGCACCACATCCAACGTGTGGTTGATGCTGCGCACGGCAGCCACTAGCTTCTCCGCAAGTGAGCCTGCGGGTTCACCAGCTGCTGTGCAGTCAGGGTCCTCAGTCACGTAGTTGGAAGGAAACCATCCGGAATGGCCACCGTAACTGCCCCGCCACCAACCATCGCTGCACTTCTCCGTGACGGTGACTCGAGTGCCCTTTACCAGCGACAACTCGTCCTCGCGCTCCGCTGCGTAGCTGAACTTGACTAGAGCCGGCAGATTAAGCTGGTACGCGCGTTCGCCGTTGTCCACGTAGAAGTCCGCGTCTGCACCAGAGGCTGTGCCGCTGCTGCTGGTCTTCCGCTTCACCTTCCCAATTCCTTAAATCACAAGGAAAGCCCATTAGCGCAGGAATTACAAGAAGATGCAGCAGTTCCTCCAAGAGGGATAAAACATGAGATACATAAAAGGTCTGGAACTCACTCTCCAAATGTGGAGAAGTGACAAACTCAAAGCAAAAAGCAATGAAATTATTAATCTAACATGGAAGCAGAAAAATAACCCAACTGCTGCAGCAACAGACACCTAGTTTTAGCAGAAAGATGGCTAACAGTCACACAGCTCCTGTGTTCCACCAGGCACCTTTTCTCCATTTCAGCCTGTGTCTGAGGGTTTAGATGCATGTCAGTTACAGTATCTTCTCGGGAAAGTTTATACAATGCAAACAAAGGGCATCCGATTTCAGTGCTACATGCCCAAATGAAGCCCATCCCTGACAGCAGCATGCATGTGTGGGCTGGACTCAGCGGTTAAACCGCAACCCTGGGCAGCACTATTTGTTGCACAATTTCATGGTACTTTACATCTCAGAACAGAAGGAAGGGACTAGTTTCACGCAACATGACCAAGCAGACAAGCCCCAAGTTAGCCGAGCTCCGCTCAAGACACACACTTGGTGTATACGACAAGTATTTCTAGTGTCCAGTCTCATTTTACAGCTCCCCGTCATTAAGATTTGTATCACTTCTACAGCAAATGACATGTCCCATGATGTACTGTACCCTCTCAAGATGAGAGCACAACAGCAAGAAATCAAAGCAAAACACTCACAGTGCCAAGAGTACAGTCACATGAGGCATCGTGCAGTAGACAACTTTATTACTGTTATTCGTGCCTGAGAAACGAACAGGTAGCTGAAGAATGTGTAACACCCAGACGCAGCAACAGCAGCAGCAGCACCACCACCATCATCATCATCTCCTCATACTTACACCAGTTGCTCTGGAGCTAAGAGCAGAGGTTAAAAATGGTCTAGCTGCCACAGCCTTGAGCTCCGTCCCATTCCTGTATCAGTGCAGCCATTACTGGAAAATCTAGGATCAATTTGTGGGTTAAGGATTGCGCGCACATTCGATTTGCTCTTCAGTCTAAGGTTGCCGGGGGGAGATTAGAGGGCACAAACTCTTTCTTCGATATCAGTTTATGGGAAACCGGCCGCTGTGCGTATCACAGAGGATCACTGCTGCTGGGGTGAGTCAAAGTCAAAGGGGAGAACATCTCTTCCTCTCCACTCACAAATGGCACAACTGCTCCCTTTACATCTGACAAGTCCTATAAGAGGCAAGAGACACAAAGGGCAGCAGGGTGTGTGTAGGATAGAGCCATCACCTTGTACTCAAAGAACCCACATTCATAGCAATGACTCACATGGTCCTCATGGTAATTGGTTTACCACTGCTTTTTCCTGTGCAAGTCTCTGCACATTCTCAATATCAACTTTTCACACCCCAAGCCAGATTCAAACCTATACCTAAATGTGCAGCTCAAGTGCTGTAAGACAGCAGTGTGATCCATTGCACCACTGTGCTGCTGTACCTCCCAAGATAATTCACACCTACCTGCAAAATGGAACAGTACCTCCCATAGGGATGAGAAGGTTATACTGATGCAGCTACAATGGAGAGAGATGAAAACACCTTATCTTTTCACACTATTTTAATGAAGACTGAAACCTTAAAATGTAAGCTTTTTTTAACCCAAGAGTGCAGTAGATTGAAACTGTGACCATTGCACAAGAAATGCTAGCGAGCCGTCATCATCATCATCATCATCATCCCAAAAACAGCATTCCATTTTTTTCTTTGAGCAGCTTTCATAGATACTGCCATTTGAAAAGTAAAGGTTGATTTAATGTAACTTCATGTTCATAGTATTAACAAAAAAAAAAAAAGTCACGTACATTTTTTAATAAAAATGTCGTCTCACAAGTGGGTGTTGAGGGGGGAGGTTTAAAAAGGTTATAAACATAAATGGACAGATGTCAATTTCACGCCGACTTTAAATGGCCGTGGGCGGCTGCATAAGAGCAGCAACTGAATGTAAAGCAGAATAGGGTGTTGAGACAAACCCTGTGAACCACCAGAGACTGGAACAGGTTGTGAAACATGTTATAGATAGCAAGAGAAATGCAAGAGGAACATTTAAAATAAAATAAAATAAAATAAAATAAAATAAAATAAAATAAAATATTTTAAACCACGCATTTTGCAATTTCTTCCACAACAACCTGTCAGTGGAAACTTTGACTGGATGCTTATGTTTAACTTTATTTTTATTCTAAAGGCAAACTAACACTCATTTTTTAAGCTCTCGTTCTAAATTGAGGCATACAAGGAGTTTAGGGAGCTCTATATGTTCTAAGGATAGAACTTTATTAATCCCTGCAGGAAAATTAATATATACAGCAGCTCAAAACAGGACACAAGGTGCAAAATAATAAATAAGACAATTCCCAACTGTAAGCTAGTCAAAACAACAACAACAACAACATTTATGAAACCTTAAAAAAAAAAAAAAAAAAAAAAAAAAAAAAAAAAAAAATAA
>UFQX01000325.1:563630-615960 GCA_900497675.1 Arapaima gigas | reverse complement strand
TAATATTAAAAAAAAAAAAAAAAAAAAAAAAAAAAAAAAAACAAAAAAACCCAATTCCTTCCCATGCAGTCTCCCTCTACCCAACATTGTCAGCATCAGCAGAAAACGACTCCTTAGCATCCTGCTAGAATCTTTAGTTAAAACGAAAGCGAGAACGTCCTCGACTTACAACATACTCGACGTGTTATGGATTTGCACTTACGACGGTCAGCAATAATAAATAGACAAAAAGTTGTCAGAAAATGAATTTATGACTCCCAGGAATTCCAGTAATCACATTAACATCTTCTAGTCAAAAACATTATACATGAATATTTTGTAAAGTACGATGTACGGCACATCTACATCGTCGCATCTGCTGACATCCCAACAAAAACATATCAAATGACTGAGCCCTTATAGTTTATACTGCATATGACAAGTCTGAAATTTTGCAATGTTTAAACGCCTTTCATAATGCATACTTTAGACCGCAGTGTCACACGTCCATACTGTACGTGTGACAACAGCTTAAGGTAAACGCCATATAAGACTGTATGCTGCGAAACAACAGCAGTGCCAACACACAGCCAGAATCCATTTTGACGGTTGTCATTAGTTGTTCTAATGAGTGTTATATCACACAAAGATGTGGACACGGCAGGTTAATTTGACATGTCTTCAGTTTATGGTATGTCTCACAGAACTGAACTTGCACCAAAAACCCCATGCAATTTCCCCTCTCGCCTTCTGTGCTGTAACAAAGTGTATCCTAACCCAGCACGACAGCATCACTTCCACTATAGCGGCAACAGGCACCGGGTGCAGACATGAGAACAACCAGTACAACATCTTCCCAGAACCACCACTATATCCCCCATAGCATCACTTCCGCCTCTGCACCAGTCACACTGCTGATCAATGACTGGCCACCAACAAGGTCAGTGGGCTTACCAACAGAAGAGTGACAAGAGATCACATCACTTGTGCTTAATACATCTCACTGTCATTTGCCACAGACTGCTTAAGTGTTTAAAAAAGAAAAATAGTATGAACATACTGTAAATTAAATGTTTACAAAAAAAAAAAAAAAAAANTTTTGCAAAAAAAAAAAAAAAAAAGAAAAAAAAAATTATAAAATAAATTCCTAAAAAAAAAAAAAAAAAAAAAAAAAAAAAACTTTGGTAAGAAATACAATAGTGAATGTATGATGGCAGTAAGAGGAGAGGCTCTTTGGGTTAAATTAAACTGTATATTGACAACTGACCATTAATGCTAAAAACAACTCGACACAAAACATACACCCCTTCACAAAAGCATAAAAGCAGTTGAGTGCTTACAGTACAAGTACAAGCTTCCTCCCTCAGCACGACTGCAAACAATGATGGCAAGAAATAAGTTATTATGCGGTGTATTTCTGCACTGCTAACATAAGAGTAAGATTGAACTTGTAACCAGAAAGTGGCAAGTTCTTTTCACACCTCTAAACTGTATAACCCAACAACTTTAGTAAACAAGATCAGATATTTGTTATCCTAGCAGACATCAAATATGCCCAGGATTCAGTGAGAAAGAAAGAAATTCATGTTGAAACTAAGAGGAATAACTCTGGCGATCCTATAGCTTCAATCGGATATCCCTGTAGAAGAGGTCAAACTTCCGAGTCCGAGCGCTAGTTTTGAAGTCACGTAAGAGGTCTGAGATGAAATATTCCAGATATTCCCACAGCAGTTACAGGTTGCTAAGTGTCTTCTACAGTGCCATGGAAGCCTCATCAACATGGAGTGCTTAGAGTCTCTGGGGGTCAGAAAGAGACCACTAAAGGAATCCACTATCACACCATCAACGTAAAAGGCAAAATTATGCATTTTTGCACATGAGCACTTAAAGTAGTTTCACAACAGATACAGGCTACATGTTAATACCCCTATATTGAGAAGTTAGATGTAGATGGTCTAACACTACTAAGTTACATTAATTTAGTGTTTCCGTGCACTGTGTGTGGATTTAAAAAAAAAAAAAAAAAAGTAATGCGAGATTCCATGCGTGTCTTAATACTAGCAGTTATTTTTTCAGAACTGGAAAACTGGAAAGTGCTTTAAACACCTTGAGTAAGGTATGAATTATAACTACACACTGAGTATACTAGGCCCTAATGTGAAGCACTTGGTCAGACAGAAAGACAGCTCAGTTATCCCAGTGTCCGGATTTTCCTGTCAACGGATCACAAAACCCTCACATAGCTTGAATTTGCCACGGTTTTAGAGAAACGTCATTCCAACAGCTTTGGTTTCTTATCTCAAACTTTGATTCCCCAATGTTAAGTGTGTAGGTGAGGAAGGTTCAGATGTTCTACTGGACCTTTCTTCTATTCACCTCACATTAAAACTACTTGGGGTCCCCAAAAAATAAAAATAAAAAAATAAAAAAAAATGCAATAATACACTTTCAAGTGCATTTCTGCTTCTAAATGAGGTTTCACATTTAAACGTCTATAAATAATGGTTTTAAAGTCTATGGATTTTCAAAGATTCAGCACAGCACCATAGAATATAGACATTCTAGAATATTCATATGACTTGTAGAATACAGATTTTACTTGTCTATACTTGGGGGGGGGACCTATAGTCCCATCTGTCTTTCATTTTCAATTTCTGATGAAATGCCCATCAGAAAGAAACTAAAAAGGGCCATCTGGTTGGTTTCAGGAAAGACCTGACTTCCAACCGACACAATTCAAATATGTCGAGATCCACAAACTTGCACTAAAAACAAAGCAACAGAGCTGCTGAAACAGAGCACTGGAAATAACCTGTATGCTTCATGTTCACTGTCCAACTTCCATCCATTCAGACCCAACTGTGTAACAAATAAACATTTTAAAAAGTTCCAAGTGAGGAGGAGCCCTGCTGTCTGCGGGGTCCAGTTCTCCAACTGAAAACCTTCCCACTAATACTACCACCGGCAATGTGTCCTGCTGTCAGAATAACTATCCTAACTTCCTCCTTTGCCAGTTCAGTCTTTCAAATGTCAGTTAACACGTTTATCGCAACACGGGCTGGATTAGCTGGGGGGGGGGGGGGGGTAATCCTTCATGCAACAGCTGACAAATTAATATAAGCACTTTTCCAAAGCAANTGTGGGGGGGGGGGGGGGGGGGTCAATCCTTCATGCAACAGCTGACAAATTAATATAAGCACTTTTCCAAAGCAATTTAGATTCACTTATTTAAATTATCTTTAAACACGTGTTACTCAAGTGTTAAGTTGAGCAAGTCGTGTGGCAGAACTATTTATGGTTTACTGAAGTTTTATGCAAAATGGAGCAGACTAAACTCAGTGCACGATCAAAATATTGTGCTGCAACAGCTATGTATTTGTTTTGTTTTCTAAGTTGAAAAGCTGTGCTTGAGTAAACGGCAATAAATGAGGAAGTGAAAGGGATTGCAATAACACCGATAACATAAGAATGACAGCTAACATAAATCAGACAGGAGCAGCTCTGTGGCTCAACCTGTAGACAGATCTTTAAACAGCAAATGGCAAAGTGCTGAACGGCTGACAGACAAAATCTCTATTAAGATAGCAGTTTCAACCTTTGTTCGAAGATATAAATGAGAACGGTGAATATACACACAGACAGACCACCTTATGAAGACGGCCTGTACACCTGCTCTTTCACACAATAATCTAAATCAGCCAATCATGTTGCAGCAGCGCAATGCATAAAACCAGGCAGATAATGGACACGAGCTTCAAAGAACGTTCACGTCAAACATCAGGATGAGGGAAAAAAAATGTGATCCAAGTGACTGTGACATGCTTGTTGGTTCCAGACAGGGTGGTTTCAGCATTTCAGAAACTGCTGCTCTCCTGGGATTTTCTCTCTCTTTTTTGCTAGGTTGAATGTGAGACGAGACTCACGTTTCAACGTCCGTTTTTAAAAGGTCGCATTTTGTGAGTGTTCTGCTGCAACTGGTCAGTCTTTGTGTTTATGTTGGCAAAACCTGGTGAGGGATTCTGGGAATGTTAGCACAGCGAGGCAAGCGGAGAAGGGAGTTACAGGGCAAAGGTTGACCAATAGTGTGCCAATGAGCTGCTAGTTATATTTTTTCCTGGTACTACCCTCATGTTGATGTAATGATGTAACTCCTTGGTTGGAGCTGTGTTTGTTTGTTTGTTTGTTTGTTTGTTTGTTTGTGGTTAATGAGGTTTTTTTGGAGGATACTAAGAGCAGCGTATTAAAGGAGGCATTTGGGTTTTTGGAGCACGGCGGTGCATGTTACACGTAGGTGGGTTGTTGTGAAATTTAAGAACATTTATGATAATGTGCATTAGGTGTGTCACTTGTATGGGTTGTGTTAATTGCCAACTGTATGGATGTAAAACGTGAAAATTCTAACTAAATGTTGACAGTGATAAGGGATTTCAGAAAGATGTACAGTACATGTTGACTGAGGATGTAGAGTTTTTTTATATGCTTTGTGTGGTGGAAATAGTGAGTGTAATTGTGGTTGAGGTACTGTGAATATATTTATAGAACTACTTTTTGTTAAATAAAGGCCTTACTGTGAGGGTGATATGAATTTTTTTTTAGAATCCTTATCTAATGATATTATGAGCAAAATTCAAGACTATTAAAAATTGTTGGTTAGTTGACCTGTTCGAATTGTTGCAATTTAAAGTTGTCTGTTGAACTGAGTTTTACTTGAAATTTTATGTTATTTTGACATTTCATGAAGGAGTGAACAAAGACAGGCATATATGCTATCGATAAAAAGGCAGTCTGCAATTCTTGTCGTCTGTAGTTTTACCCCGAGGCTGCAATATAATCACTTTTAGACAAATGCATTCTTTTATTATGGAAAGTGAAAATTAAGAGCAGTCCTAAAGCTGCCTCATGACACCACAGCACTACCTTGAACTACCTTGAGCTCCCCTCTCCTGATACACGACTATCAAGATGTCCACTTCGCAGGCTACGCACCAACTCATTCGTTCTCCTCTGACTACCAGCGATACCCAACACACTATAGGCCCGGTATAAGGACTTCTCAGCAGCCCCTGAAGCCTATTTCAATGGGAAGATACCTCATCCTCCAACCTTCTGAATGGGACTGTTCCACTACTTCATCGTACACTTCTTCCATCCCTTCTTTGCAATGCACTGAACTCCAACAGGAAGCGCACTACACGCTGACACCTCAAAAAACACCTTTTTCTGTAGTGACATTCAAAACTGGTTTTGGATGAAATGGTCAAAACTGTACAAT
The DNA here is from genome assembly GCA_900497675.1 of Arapaima gigas. NCBI lineage: Eukaryota > Metazoa > Chordata > Actinopteri > Osteoglossiformes > Osteoglossidae > Arapaima > Arapaima gigas. The sequence continues at coordinate 610,709 of UFQX01000325.1, read as the reverse complement.
AAGCACTTAGTAGCGCAACTTCCCACAGGAACACGTCTGACTTACTGAAAAGGACACCTGGATATAAGAGCAAGTAGGCTACTGGGATAAATCGTAGAGCAATAAGCTTCCACTGCAAACATGCTTACCAGACTGGAATAAAGTTAAATTCATCTCAATTTATTCAATCAAGTCACAAGTATTATGCAACTGCTTTCAGACCATGTAAGACTGCTTATGATCAGATAAATAAGTACAGCTAGATGGTAAAACTTAAGGCAGATCAGGCTAAGCTGTCATAAACTTGAAGCCATGTCATGGCTTCAATTTTTTTCTTCAAGCTTTCAAAGACTGACTTGCACAGTCTCATTTGAAAAACAGGCAGAAATCCAATCAGATTTTGCCAGAAACTGATAATTACAAGATCAAGATTAAAACTCCGGAGACTTTGCCCCAAGTTCAGAAGAGGGGACTGGGTCTAAGGCTGAACCTTCACTATATGTGTAGTTCAACACCCTTCCTCAAAGCAGTAGACTCACTGCATAAATGAGGAAAATGTAGGTCACACTGGACACATCTGGTGTAACAGATCAGCTAAACCAGAAAATAAGGAAGATTTTTCAGACCCATCTGCAAGCTCATGGAAGATTTGGCATTCCAAGGAGGAATCTCTGACATGCTCCCACAAGAAGATGACGTCACAGAAAGCCTCCCCAGCATCATTTGCAAATCCAGGCCTGTGCACAGCCGTCAGGATTATACACATATACCTTCAATATGAGTACACACTTTTAGTTCTGCCACAATCTGACATTCTCAGCCATTTCACAAAAAACTTTTAAAAAAAAAAAAAAAAAAGCCATCCTCAATCTGACCCTGAAAAAAAAGAAAAGAAAAACAATTCTCTGATATGCTAAATGTCTGACTCCATATTCCTTTGTGAGTGAACATGGTGTCCATGGTCCACTGCCTTCACAGTGATCATCATACTACACCTCTTTTAGGAAATATACACATAATCTGTATTATCAATGTCTAAAATATCAAAAAAAATGTTGCCAAGTCTTCTGAAAATCTCACATTACCATATTAAAGCTTCTGCTACTATTGGCAATTATACTTTATGTATCCAAGGTGCTATCCAGTATAAGCAAAATAAGGGCAAAATCCTTCTTCAGCTTTCTTTAGCATTTTCAACAGTTTTTCAAAGAAAGCTATTTTTGGGCAGCCAACTTGTTGCTGAAGTATTCACACACCTGGGGTCACAAACACAGGTGCAATAGAAAGAAAATGTCATTGGGGAAAAAAAAAAAAAAAAAAAAAAAAAAAAAAAAGTTAAAGAAATGAAGTTCTGGGACTCACCATCTTTCTTCACCATCAATGAGGCACCTCTTGTCAGAACCAAGCTGGAAACTAGAGATGTCCAACCACACGCTAGGCATTAATACAATTTTTTTTTTTTTCCTGGAAATGTGACAGTGCTAGAAGTTTACCACAGCAATTCATTCAGCTGCATAAAAGACCTTCAACACAAGACTTCCTGTGTCTCTCGTTGGCCAAAATATAAAGTTATTCTGATAAATATGACGTCTGTTCAAGTCAAAGTGAAATATTACAATCTTTATAATAATCTGAATGAGTTTTGATTACACCACATTTGGACTTTCTTGAATAGGGCTTTATGACCCCCCTTTCTAACTACCTTTATATTGTGTATCCATGCATTTGCATTTTCTTAATATATTAATCATATCTACTTTGCTGTGACCCAGTTTTTTTTCCTCTTGCAAAATACACGCAATGCTTGGAGAAGTTGGGGGAAAAAGAAGTAAACAACCAGCAAAAAGATGGACAGATTCAGCAGCCCTTTCACCAGTAAAGTCATAACAAGAGAGCAAAACCTTCTAGAGACAATCTGTGTGCTGGCCAAGAGGTGACATCAACCCGGTGGTGACAAACAACTACTAGTAGTTTAAAATGAATAAACTAAATTGAAACAGTAGTGCAGCAATGATTGATCCACATATCCAACGTGTTCCTGGGAAGCAGTTTATAAGCTAAAGTTTCTTAAATCAAAAATACAATACTTATTCATGTTATATCTCTGACGGTACATGTAATATGAAGGTTCCAGCACCCCATGAAATGTTATCATGCGAGCACAAGTTTTAAGGACGTAAACAATAAGCACCATGACAGACTTGTCCCTTAAGCTCTTAAACATGATCAACACCATCAATGCCAACATAATTCCTGCAACTCCACGCAATGGTTAAGAAATACTTCCACCTTTTTTTCCCCCAGAATGGATCCAAATACACATATGAAGACAAAGAAGTGGTATTACAAGTTGTCCAGGTTATCCGTCTGTATTTAAAACCAATAATTGCACGCATCTACAACAGCAAGCCATGACGGGAGAGCCACAGTCCTGTAGTACTTCCAGCGAACGACTGCGTTTTCCATAATCCCTGGGGTGGTGCGGCAGAGTATTTTGAGATCTGCATTGAGGAGCGGACATGTTTTTATATGCATTCTCCAGTTCTTTTCATTTGAGTGTGGCGTGTCAGTGTTCACATTTGTTAAAGCAAGGCAACAAAATTAAACAATCTCGAGAACAAGAACGCTATGCAAGGAATGAATAGCGGCAAATGAAAACAACTTATTTTTAAGACTAAAATTATGTAAGGGAACAAACGGTGTTTACCATTTGCTGCAAACAGTAAGTTGTTTTCAAAGAAAACATCACCTGCAAAGTTTCAACATTTCAAAAACATAGGGCAGAAATACATCATACAACGTTTACATCACAAAAAAGGCGACAGTTCTTCAATTTTGTATTAAGATTTTAGTAAGGTTCATCACTCCCCCTAAAACATTAAAAGTAATTTTTCAGTGTTTCATATGCCCTCATCTCTTGTTTTCTTCTCCTCAGCTACCAGCTGGTTTGCTTTATACCTGTTCAGTTTTGTTGCCGTCGTATCTACAGCTTATTTCAATCCTCATACGGACCATCATGGAGGAAAGCAATCCATGTTCAGAATGACCTCAAGACTTCTGCCACCCAAGGCAAAGACTCATTCTTAAACTGCCACTATCTCTCACACACACACACACACACACACACACACACACACACAGAGAGAGAGAGAGAGAGCTGCGATTAGGGCACAGGGACTGCGGTTTTTGGGGTTAGTCTTATTGGTCAAATCGCTGAACCTGTATGGGCTGCAGCGCGAGACCTGGAGTTCAAAAATAAACTCTATAAAACATCTGCAGACTCAGCGCTTCATCTTTCTCTTCCAGTTCATTTGGCGTTTTCTGTCAGTTTCACGTCACTACATATTTTACAAATCACGTCACGAAGAGCATAGAGATGTGAAAAGAGAATAATTCAGATATCAATATAACTGCTTTCATACAGGGACGCAGTCTGTCCATTATCATAAATATTTATTTATTATTATTATTATTATTATTATTATTATTACTTCTCCAGACAAATAAACGGGATTACACGCGCTGCGCGAGCGGCTTCTGTCTCCACGCGCCCTATCGGCGCCCGCCCGGCTCGTGGTCATCGAAACTACAGCACAGGAAGGGGAACGGACCCCGTCAAAACCACATCTGCATTTTTACATCAGTAATAACCCGAAATAATCCATTCCTGCGGGTTCCCCGTTCACTGGCTGGCGCCGCTCCGCAAAGCCACGATAAAACACGTGTACTTTCAAGAAAAACATTTATTACAGCAAGACTGGAAAGAAGATAACTGTGATCCCCGTGCTGAAAACATAAGGATGGATGCGTCACAAACCGGATCGCATCCACAACATAATCCCATTTCCAAAATGAGGAGAAAAAAACAAGTTTGTACGTGGTTGTTTTTTTTTTTTTACTGGGTTCACACTAACAGCCTACAATCTTCTTAATGCTAGCTATCCTGTACAATGGCACACATTAAAGGAGATTGGTTCCTAAAGGTATCTATAATTTCCTTACCTGGGAAAGCTGCCGGCAGCTCGATCGTTGCAAATCAGACTACGACTTTAAAAAACCGCAGAAATGAGAAGAAGCTCCTCCACTCTCTTTAAACGACTGTGGACCATGAGTTGCAGCTACTCTTCAATCTAACTTGTTGGGAGGGGGTCGATTTTGATTGGTTCCCGACTAGTACGCTTCTTTCTTTCATTGGACAATATGACTGTTCATTATGCAGTCCAACACATGGTTCCGACGGGTGGAGAATATTCATTCAGAATGCAAAACCAGGACGTTTACATTTCTCGACTTTAATCTGCGGAATATAAAAAAAAGGTTGTCTAAATGTTATCCAAATGATGTACGCTTCCGTAATTTCATAATAAAATTAAATGTTTTTAATAAGAAAAGTCCCAGATGTATAAAACCTGAAATATGGTGAAGTAGTCATGGGGCGATTGATGTTAATGTTTATTTTTTTCTTTTTTTACAGTATTCATTCTGTCGCTTTCAGATTCGGTCATTCATGAGGACTTACCAAATGCCTCAGGTGATTAAAAACTGCAAGACAATCCCGACAATCGTATTGTAACATCGAGTGAAATTGTGACTCCCATCATGCTTTGCTCTGTACATAGTTGTTGTGTCCAACCGTGGTGGGAAATCCAAGGCTTGGCTGTGTTGGGTGTATGACTTCCAAGAGTGGGCGTAGTGTGACTCATTCTGCATGAGAAGAAACTTCTCACTTCTCAGCCTTTTGGCTAAGATCAAAGTGAAGGAGAAGAAAGTTAGTGTAGTGTAGTGTAGTTAGGGGAGTGAAGTTATTTGCTTCAAGCAGCTCAAATCAAAGTGTAGTACTTTTGTGTAGCTTAAGTGTAGCCTTTTGTCTAAGATCAAGTGCAGGTTTTAACGGCCACTAGGTACTCGATTTTAGCGGGAGCGGAGGGGAGTCTAATTCGTGGTCAGTGGGTGGTGTGACCGCTGCTGCCACGGGATGAACCTTTACTCCCTTGAAGGTTTTTTTTTTTTTAACACGGTAAACCTACGGCGTGTCCAGTAGGTGGCTTGTCTACTGCTGCCACGGGGCAAGCCGGGGTTTTATTTTTTAGCACATTTTTTTACTAGATTTTGGCCTTTTAGTTAGGGACCCCTTAAACCCTTTGTAAAGGCTACGCCGGGGATGTCTTGTACGTCTTTGAAGACGTCGGCGGGGAGGAGGACGACGACGACCGTGGAGACTAGGAAGGCCTTGAAGACGACAGGCTCGGCGGGGACAAAGACTTCTCCAGCAGAGGCGAGGATGGCGGCGGCGAGGAAGACGGCTGGGGCACAGGTTGGACAGCACAGGTCCCCTGCCAAGAAGATTTCGCCATCGGAGGAGCAGCAGGGGACGAGAAGCGACCGCCACCAGCCCTACAGTGCTGAGGCCAGTCGGTGGAGGACTGGTGGTGCCAAATTGCCTGGATACCAGCCAGGGATTGTAAGGGCCCCCGCCCACTTCATCATCTGCAGTAGTGAGCATCATTTGGCCCGCCTCTGCCTTCAGTATAGGCCCTTTTATGCCGACGCCCTGTCAGGTAACGGGGGGTCTTTGGCTGAAACACTGTAGGAACTCACTTTGAGAGGGAGAGAGGAATCGGAGGCGGACCCGGAAGTGAAGGCGGGGGCTGAAGAGGACCCTGGCGTGATCGGTGAGATCCGGGCCGTTCAGCCCTGCCCCTACCCTGGGAGAACTATTGAAAAGAAAGAAAGAAGATTCCCAATCTGAGAAAAAGAAAATGAACGGCAGAAAGGGGGTCAAACAGCCTGAAGGGGCCAGGAGCGATGCCTCTCCCCGAAGCAGCTGAACAACGCCAGGGTCACGGAGGGGGACCGCCCTCATCTGACCCGGAAATGTATATGGATGACGGCGGGATGATGATTGACAGTGTGGCCGGTGCAAATTTCTCCGGGGAGGGGCATTTTTAATGGCCGATTTTTACTGTTTAACTATCTTAGTGGTTTTAATTTTTTTATGTCATACCCCAATGGCTGATTTTAAAGTTTTTACTCTTAACGTCAGGGGTCTCAAAAATTTAGTTAAAAGTACTGCTTTGTTTAATCAGCTTTTGTGCTGTGCCTTTAACCTGTGTTTTTTGCAGGAAGTTCACCTCTGGGACCAGCGGGACGTGACTCTCTTCTCTCGGTAATGGAGGTAGGGTGAGTCCTACTGGAGTGCAGGTGACGTCCAGTCTACAGGCGTGGGGATACTTTTTGGGGACCACACCTATGATAAGGTAAGGCCTTTTATTGTTAATCCTGGTGAGGTTTCGGGGTTGGACGTCATGTGGAGAGGTTTGCACATTCGGGTACTGTGCGTCTACGCTCCAGGGGAGGTCAGGTCCCGCATCGTTCTGTTGGAGGTGTTGGTCCCTCATTGTGTAACGGATAGGCATTTGATAATAGGAGGTGACTTCAACATCTTTTTAGAAGGCAAGGGCAACAGTAGTGTTAAACATTTCAAACATTTTATTTGCAGGTTTAGTGTCGCTGACGGTTTTAAAAAGTGTAATCCCAGCGATCCGGCCATTACCTGGCGCGACAGGCCTGTAGTCGTTTAGATTACATTTTAGCATTCCCCTCCGTTGTTTTTAAGGGAGTAAATCTGTCCCCCCCCCCCGGCCATCAGATCACGTGATAGTCAAGGCCCCGAGCCATAGCCGGGGCTACTGGCAGTTCAACCTGGAGGTTCTCCAGGAGAAGGAGTACAGGGACTTGTTTTATGATAGTTTTTCTACGTGGCAGGAGGCGGTGGATTATTACCCCTCATTAGCTGAGTGGTGGGAGGGGGTCAAGGCTAAGGCCAAGGCCCTCACCGTTAATTATTGCGTCCACAAGGCTGCTTTGTGTCGCTGCAGCATCGCTGGGCTCGAGGAGGAGCTCCGCCGACTTTATGCCTGCCGTAACAAGGGTGGAGTTTTTGATCGGATAACGCGGAGATAAAGGCTGCTTTGAGGCGGTTGCATGAGCAGCAGGCCAGGACCATTTTTGAACGTAAGAGGGGTTTTGCCTCCCTACGGAAACTCGCAAGGGGGCCCTTGGCAGCCTGGAAAGCCCCATCCCTCTGAGCGAGCTGACCAAAGTGCTTGGTAAAATGAACCTGCGTAAGGTTCCCGGCCTAGACGGCCTGCCAGTGGAATTTTATTCCACCTTTTGGGACGTCTTAGGGCCGGTGTTTTTGCGTGTAGCTGAGGAAGTGCTTAGCCGGGGCATGCTTGCCAGAAGTATGAGGACCAGGGTGCTCTTCTTGTTGTATAAGAAAGGCGATAAAGCCGATTTTGCCAACCGGAGACCCCTCACGATGCTCTGCGTAGACGTGAAGCTCATCACAACGGTTCTCAGCAAACGCCTGAAGCGGATAATGGCCGATTTGGTCCACAGGGATCAAAGCTGCCGAGTTCCCGGGCGATCGGCAATCTGGAACTTGCACCTGGTTCAGGACGCGATCGCTTGGGCGGAAGACCGAAAGATCTCTTTAGCTCTGGGGGCGCCTGGACCAGGAGAAGGCGTTCGATCAAGTTGACCACCGCTTCTTGTTTAACATTTTGAGAAAGATGGGCTTTGGCCCTAGGTTCCTGGGACGGGTGTGAACGCTCTACACGGAGATAGGTAACCGTGTTACCATCAACGGCTCCCTCAGTGGGTGGGTGCCCCAGCTTAGTGGAGTGAGGCAGGGCTGTCCTCTCTCTCCGCACCCCCCCGCTCCTTTACGCTCTCTACATCGAGCTGCCGGCAGTCGCTGTTCGCGCTCATCCCAGAATCGATGGCCTTCACCTGCCAGGAAGCGGTGGGGAGGTTGTAAAGCTGGCCCACTATGCAGAGGACATCGCGTTGTTTGTGTGTTCGGACCGGTCTCTCGGTTGGGCTCTGGACCTGGTCAAGGTGTTCGGACGTGCTTCCGGCACGGCGCTGAATCTCAGCAAGTCGCTTATCGAGTAATTTGGCAGCTCGAAAAACAGGGCAGACGGCATTGGGGGTTTTTCCAGATGCGACTGTCTTCTCAAAGTGCTTGGGGTTAACTTCCTCACGGAAGATATGGCCAGGGCAAACTGGGAGGAACACTTGGCAAAGGCCAGAGAGAAAATGGGATTATGCAGGACCAGATCCCTCTCCTTTATAGGTTAGACCTTAGCCCTGAAGGTGGACATCCTCCCCACGTTGCTGTACTTAGCGCAAGTGTACCCCCTGCTCTTCTCAATGAGAAGAGGCCTTAGGAAGGACATTTTCGATCTTGTCTGGGGGGGCAAGTGTGAGTACGTGAGGAAGGAAGTCATGCACCTTCCTAAGGAGGAGGGGGGAAAGGACGTGCCAGATATGCCCTTGAAACTGGATTGCCTCTTCTTTTCCCAGGTTTGTAACCATCTGGTCGCTCCATCCCCATCAGCACTTTGTGCATCTTTGGCTGGGCCGTCCGATGCGTCACCTGGTAAAGTCCTGGACCAACATCGGGCTGAACGCCGAGACCCGGCTTGCTCGGGTACAGGCACGCTGTCGAATGGGGTAAGACCACCGTAGCGGGGATCGAGGCAGGCACCCTTCTCAAACAGGGGGCCTTGTATAGGGCCCTGTTGAAGAGAAGGGGGACTCGGGCTCTGCTGGGCCTTCGAGAACGACACCTGGACCAGGATTGAAGCCAAGGGGCTCAACCACCATCTGCAGGACCTGAATTGGCACTGCCTTTTGGGTAAGTTGCACACACTGTACAGGCACCATCTGTCCAGCCACCCGCACTGTACGCGGACCCGTTGTGGCGAGAGGGAAACCCTCGCTCACGCTTTTTGGGACTGCGAGCAGGGGAAGGATGGCTCTTGGTAAGTCGCCTGCGCAGAAAGATTGAACCGCAGATGGTTTTGACGTACGACAAAGTGCTGGAGGGGTGGAACCCTGGCGTTCAGAAGGCAGAGGCCACCCGGGCGTGGCTGGTGATAAGCGTGACCAAGCAGACGCTCTGGAACGCAAGATGCCAGCTGGTCCCAACAGGGGCAGACTTGGGCATCCAGGGGGTGTTTGAAAAAATCCGGGCCAACCTCAAGTTTAGGATGGAGATGGATGTCGCTCAGTGAGGCTACAATAGAAGCCAAAGAGAGATGAAAAGGCCTCTTCTGGCTGTTGCCTCAAGAGGTTTTGTGGCATCCATCTTGGTTAAGTAACACACATCTGTTTTCGCATGCAAGGACCTGCGACCCCTATTTTTGGTCAGTGTATGTGTTTACCTTGTTTGTGTATTCATGTTTCGTGTTAGGTGTAGGGTTTTACTTATTTATTCAATCTTATATATTTAGTTGTATATTTTGAGTATTTATTTATATTTATAATGTATGTGTGGTTTGGCAGCCACATATATTTTGGCTGTTATATTTATTTATTTATATTTAGAATTTAGTTATTGTAGTGTAGTTAAGTTTTTCACAGAGGTGGGTGTTTATGTAATGTATGGGTTTTTTTGTTTATGTTTATCATTTCTTTGTTAATTAGTTCTTTGGTTATTTTTTTGTGTGTTTGTCTTTAATAATTTTAATTTAAAAGGGGAAGACGTGTTTGCGCTCACAAAGGTAGGTTGAGTTCGGCAGCACCTTGGAACAGGCCAGGGGACCAACCATCTTCTGCGGTGGAGTCTGCCAGTAAGTTTCCTTTAACCTTTCAGCTAGAGCCTTGGGGTATGTTTTTAACTGTCTTAGATCTTTACCGTCATGTATTATAAATATTTATTGTTTTTAACTAGGGTTCTATGAACTAGTTCTACTTTCTTTGTGACGGTTTTAATTATTTATTCTAGTGGTTTTATTAGTAGTTTAAAAAAAAAATAAAGTCAGAGATGATGAATGGAGTGATTACAACTGTTGAGGGAGACAGTTGGTGATGCTTGACACTACGTGTCAACGCGTGTCCATTCTGATCTGAAAAAGTTAGCGTTTCCACAACTCTGCCTTCGGACCCCTTTATCAGTACCACTGCCGGCGCGGGTCGCTATAATATTTAACCAGAATCATAAGGAATTTTGAACTTTACTCAGTTCCTGGCAAACAACAGACTCTCAAATAAATTGAATCTTTTAAGGTTACTGACTAGTATTAATTCTACACTTGAGTAAAGAAATATTGTATATTATTGTTTTATTTGTCATTTGGACACCTGCTCGCACCAGTGCTACTGGATTCCCTCCTGCAGCTCTTAGGTTTGTGCTGTGTTTCCCTCTGTGTGCTAAAACTGGATGTATCACAAGTATTGGCAGTTCTGAAATGAATGCAGTTTTTGCCCTGTAGAATTTAATTTTACTTAATGCAAAAAGGAGTCAGACTTATCGTTCCCATAATCCTGCTTTGTCGCTACTGTATATGTTAGACCCGGTGAGTCAGTCTGTGACTCAGCTTCTTCTGATGTAACTCCTCACATCAACATGCTATTGCATTTATGGTGACCAGACACCAAGTGACTCTTAGAAAAGAGCAACTGCAAAGCTTTGCCAGTACTGGCAACTTATTCCCGTTGCAGTTTATTTATTTGTTTGCTTCCTTGCTTGTTTCCGGCTTTAATCTATGTTCAAATATTCAAGAAGAATGAACTTAGTCAGCAGTACTCCCATAAAGATAAATCTCATACTGATTCCAGTAACATAAAGGATCAGCCAGCAGATCTGGTTAAAATTACCATGATTCTTTCATCTGAATGGTGACTGGGCGTGTTTTTGTGTGCAACTCACTCATTAAGTAATTCATACCATGATAAAAAGTGAAATTTCTACAGAAAGCTGTCAACACATTGTTTACGTGACTATGACAGACAGATTAACGTATGATTGGGTCGCAGTGAATAACTTGACAGGCACGACTCAACTTCTTTTTTTGGTGTATTAAGGCAATGAATGGCCTTCAGACAGGAATGTGTGGGTATTTATGTATTTATATATAGAGGAAATTTTATTCTGATTAAATTGTATATCATCATATATTAGCATGACCGCATATTAGAGAAAAAAAACGACGGAACCAGTGTGTCGGACTGGGAGACGTTCTAGAGTTAACTTGATCTGTGATGCATGCAGCACATCCCTCTGGCAGATACAAAGACATGCATTTCCAGGGGAGACAGAAGAAATATCTGCAATGTGTATTTGTCGTAAGTCAGCGAGACGTAACCACGCCTTGTTTTAGCCGCTGACGAAAATAAAAAAGTAAAAAAATAAATAAATATTACACTACATCCAAAAATGGTCAAACAAAACTTTGCTCTTATGAATAGGAAGTCAAGTCCCCTGAAAACTGGCAGTAAAGCTGCTGTGACAAGAGCTGTGTGTTGGGCTCAGTGTCACCCTGCAGGATGCACCCTGCTTCCTGTAAAAACGGATACACTCTTTAGACATGCAAGCAATTGCATTCACACGCGCACACATACACACATTCATTCCTCCAGTAACTGGGAAAGATGAGCATGGGTACAAAAACAGCTCTGAGGCTCGTATGACATTTAAACAATGCTTCTGTTTTTATCATACACCATATAAATAGCATACACGTTTTAATGTTTGCATATTTCTATTTTAGTTTTTTTTTTCAACTTTATTTCACAATGAGAGTGTCCAGTACAATATGACGACTGACTGTAGTAATGAGTCTTCTGTCAAAATGGATGATGGCTGTTCCAAGAACAAGAACACTGTTAAAGGACCGTTTCTAGTGTGTCTCCTCCAAACAGCATGCATAAAATCAGGACAAAAAGGCCCAACCTGACAGCAAGCTTTCAGAATGGAATAAACAAAATCTGGCAAAATCAAAAAAAAACCTAATCGGGTTGTGCTTATCGGGAGCTTTTTTTTTCGCTAGATTGGTAACATTGTGCATACAGTTATACACACGTTTCTCTTAAAACAATAAATAAAATAAGCAAAGTGGCTTACAGATTGAGATTGAGGCAGAACATCAATACAGTGCTGTAAATAAACAGCTGTGAGGTATTTTCAACACACTGATGCATCCAACTGTGGAAATTTGAAAATGCAGTCAAGACATTATTTACTCACTGAACGTCGTGTATTTTGGCGAGACATACAGTATTTTCACATTGTAATATTGTCCTTATGGTTATATAGTTTTGGATACCTGAAACAAAGACACTATACCAGTCACCATATGTTGACGAAATGAACACTGTACATTCCATATTTTAGGCCGGTTTATGTTTACTGCGGAGAAAACATGCTACAAAAGCCTCAGACCTGTCTGTCCTGTCTGTGGCCTAATAGTGCAGCAAACCGCTCATAGGGACTGTACAGTATTTATGATACATATCATGGGGCACATAAATTCACAACTAATAATGCAGTATAGATTGGGACAAATCTTTAACTCAGAATTGGTTAATGACTAAACACAAAAATTGTTTTACTATCTGTATTCTAACCTTATTATTATTATTATTATTATTATTATTATTATTGCAAGAACTGCCAACTCAACCTGTTTTTATTATTTCCTATTTTTTATTTGGCATAGACTGGCTTTGGCGGTCAGTATCCCTTTCCCAGAAAACCCCCTTGGAGGAGAGTTATAAACCCATGCGATTTTAACAGAAGGTGGGAAAAATAAGGCTTACAAATGCTGTTCAATTCTTTCTTCCATAGTCTTTCCCAAACAGATGCCTTGTCTCATTGGTGGTCGCCACTCCACTTTGTGTAAAGGGCAGTTTGTGTAGATATTGTGTGCCAGAGTCACATCAGTGACATAAAGTGGCTCTAGGAGGCAGGAGCACTGCAGACAAATCTTTTCATATATTACAGTGAGCCAAGACAGCACAGTGTCTGTACTCCTCCAAAAAGACAATCCAAAATCAGTAAAACATACAATGATCTATTGTTAGTTCAGGATTGGGAGCACTATGCACACACACACACACACATACAGAGTGGTCACTTAATGGGCGAATCAAGGATTTCTTGATAATCTTGCCGCCTGGCCCTGCCTACCCAGTAGAGCTTGACACCTGTCAGGACAAAGACGCTGACGATAATGATGAGGCCCCCGATGACATCATACACAGATGGGATCATGCGAAGCACCAGGAGCTGGAGGATCATGGCCACTACGATCTCCAGGTGCTGGACGGTGCTGACCAGTGCCGGATGGAACTTGTTCAGAGCATAGTAAACGCCCAGGAATGCCACAGTAGAGCAGATGCAGATGCCCAGCAGATAGCCCCAGGTCTCGCCATCCAGGGGAATGATGGGCTCCTGCATGATAAACATGGTGGAGGCCCCCCACACTGTCCCCGTCCAGCCGAAGGTGAAGAGGGCCGTCCACATGCTCACGCGCTCCTTGATGGCCCGGTACACAATCATGGAGAGGGCGGCAGTAAGGCCCGCCATGACGGTCATGGTGTAGCCGAAGGCCTCCTTCCAGAAGCCCAGAAGAGACTTGTCTTCATCTGCTATGTTGGGGATCACAACCAGGCAGAGGCCAAAAACACTGCTGACCACAGTAACCACGTCGCTGTAGCCCAGACGCTCGTCGAGCAGCAAGAAGGCCAGCACAGCGCTGAAGACTGTGGTGCAGGCCCGCCACATAATGGTGCCGTTACTGGGCGGTACGATGGCAAAGGATGTGTAGGCGCAGGTGATTGAGATGACATTGCACACGCCATAGAAGAAGAGGCGGAGCCTATACCCCTTGGGTCCAAAAGGGGGCTCCTGATAGTAGTAGACAACCGCAATGGCGAGAACCTGGATCACGGAGCGGATGAACAGCAGCTCCAGCGAGGGCACCTTAGAGCGGTCCGCCGCCAGTCGCGTGATGAGCGCAACACAGCCATGGGCCACCGCTGCCCCAAAAAGCGCAGCCCACGTGACACGTGAGGCCATCACGGACGCCTCGCCAAAGCTGGCCAGCTGCTCCCCCACCCTGTTGTCCCTCCACTCGACAGGCTCCTTCGGCCGGGTGTCCATAGTGCCAAAGAAAGTCCTTCCCTGCTTGTCGTCCGTAATCAGCCTCCTGCTGGGGTTGTCGTCCACAAAGGAGCCAAAGTCCTCGAAGGAGGGCGCATCATCATAGCCCTCATCTCCAGGCTGTGGGAAATGGGTGGCGTACTTCACTGTAACCGTATTTGGGTGGATCTTGACCCGCTTTTTCATGCCATACTGATGCACGGAGGATGACGAGTCCATTGCTGTCCAGCTGAGGAAAGACGGCACAGTTAGACGCAAACACCCCCTCACAGAGCCTGCTCTACAATTCCACAGCAGTCGATACTCCGCATATCACAAATAGTCATATTTTGAGAAAAAACCCAGCAGCAACAAATATAAAGGAATAAAAAATAAACTGTTTATAAGCAGTGACCCAGATTTGCAGAATCTGAGACAGTGACCTGCTGCCTTACTTTCATCCATTCATTTTCCTCAACCACTGCATCCTGGTCAGGGCTGTGGTGGTGTGGAGCCTGTCCCAGAATCCCCAGGGTTAGGCTACACACCGTCAGTCCGGACTATGTACGGATGGCATGCAGTCACTGTGAAAAGGTAAAGGGCGTCCGAAGGGCCGGCGGTTTATTATGTTTATTGGCAGATGAAACAATGTTAAGATTGTTTAGATTAAGACCTAAGAGATCATTCTGGCTAATCCACTGGAGACTTCTGTAAACACCCACAACTGCATTATTTTATTACAGCCCTATAAAAGCAGAAAAGACTGTGGATGGAGTTTAACCAAAGTTCAGAAACCGCTTACTGCATCTAAGAGTTCCGGGGAATGATCGCTGTATGTATTATATAGTGTATATTTGTACGTGTCGGCTGTCGATCTTATAACGTTCTGAGGGAGATGCAGGACTCTGATTTTGACTTTAATCTTAGAAATGATGAATGATCCGACTCTAATATATCCTCGGAGCACGTTCGTAACTGTGTTTCAGACGTAAAGCTACGCTGGACATTTTTATACACTTATTCTGGAAAAGTGATAAGATACAAGCCCAACTGGAATTTCGGTCACTTAATCATCAAAAAAAGCTTCAACAAAAAGACTTGGCCTGGAAATGTGTTTTAATGCTTTGGTCAACAACTGAAAATCCCTTTTTAAGTTTGCAGGTGTGTTTCATTTTCTTCCACTTGGAAAATTAACTTTTTTCTGCAAGAAAATGTTGTGGAATTCTGGAATTTACAGACACCCTTTAAGAACTTATTAGTACTACACAGTCGCACAGTGTCCTGTCTTTGCCTGCCTCTTGGTCCGACCCAGAGTCACTCATAAAACTAATAAAAATATAAATAAATGACCTTTTTTCCTGGCCAAAAAAATAAATCAGATTCTCCCTGATGGTCTTCCAGCAGGCAGCTGAGTGGCACAGAGATGGGAAGATTACATAATCCAGGACCCCCCCCCCCCTCCCCATCTCTCTCTCGTTCTCCCTCTCTCTCTCTCCTCTCCCTCTTTCCCCCCTCCCCATCTCTCTCCTCTCCATTTCTCACCCTCCCTATCTCTCATTCTCCCTCTCTCTCTCTCCTCTCTGCCCCCTCCCCATCTCTCTCTCGTTCTCCCTCTCTCCCCCCTCCCCATCTTTCTCCTCTCCCTCTCTCACCCTCCCATCTTTCTCCCTCTCTTCCCCCTCCTCATCTCTCTCCCCCTTTCTGTTTCTCTCTCCCTCTTTCTCTGTCTCACATCCTCCCCCTTTCTCTCCATCTCTTTCTTGCTGTCCCCCCATGGAAGTGCATTAAAATGTTCTATATTTATATCATGTGTATTCAAATAACTCATTCAGACATGCTGGAGAAGATTTACTGCAATAGGCTATGAATTATGTAACTGGTAGTGGATGGTTTGGACAAAGACAACGCAACCTTACCGTCTAGAAAAATGCTACATAAAACAGATGTAATTTTCTCTGTGAAGGTGTACAGTACAGGAACCTATAGGTCTAAGAATGAAAACAAAGATATTCTTGTGCAATTTCTGATTGTGCTAAATTATTTGAATTTAATTGAAAAATGCACCCAAAGGGAATTGGGAACTATCATAGCTTTGCAGAGTGAAACATATGGTACCAAGTTACAACATTTCCATTTCATATTTACTGTCAGTATCGGGCGTTTATGTGTTACGGGGGGGGTTTAAGCTCAATATGATTTGTACATGACGTTATGACGTTAGCACGAGGTTCGCACCCAGTGACGTGTTAACCTGCATGTCCGCAAGGGGGCGCCGCTGTGAGGTTGCCCACCCCCCGTGCTTCCCCCGGTCTCCTCAAGCCTCTTTCGGCAAACTGGAAAGTGGGGGGGGGGGGGCCTCAGCCGTGTCCTCCAATATAAAATCCATAATATTTGCTACTATATTGTGTAAATACTGTATTTAGTACCAGTGTTGGCCAATTTGAACTCTGGGACAGCATAAAAAATAATAACAGTGCAGTAGCATTAAAACTGTTCTCATTATGGACAAAAATTAACTTTAAATATGATTTGACTTGCCGTTGTGTTAAATAAGACGTCGTTCTTCTACATTACGAGAAATACACTACAGCGCGCGGGTGGCAAGACTGTGGCCAAACGGTTCGGAAAAATAAGCATATTAATAACAGTGCATTTCTTTCTTCATTTTGTTATTCATTTCTGAACGTTTACTACTTGTCATTACAAAAGAAATTTTAACCAAATACAAATGAATGCGATTAATATGTAATAAATCGTGTATCAAATTGTAATTGTTACACGCATATTATACACACACACACACACACACTTCGAGTCTGTTTATTCATACTGTGTATTTAAATGTCACCATCTTTTCTTTCCAGTGTTCAAAAATCATTTATTTGCCATATTTCGTAATACACGTATTTAAGAGGGGCAGTAAGTGTGTCTGGATGCGGAAAGTATGTTTCAGCTTCATTTTTCATCTTCTCCGCGAAGCTCTGAATTATAACCAGCTGTCATTCATAAACAGGTGAACACACACACACACACGGGTTTGTTAACGGAGGCTGGTGCGGCGGAGAAATATAACTGTTATTATTGTGATGTGTGCAGGATGTTCTAGGTGGAGGAAACTCACCGTGTCGGGAACACAGAGAGACGCTCCGCGCTCGTTCAGCCGCGACGTGCGAGTCCCCGTGGTGCGCGCGCAGGGGAGTGTGTGCGCCGCGTGCCGCACATGTTCCGCCGGCACAGCGAGGATCGGGGATGAAGGATGAAGATGCGCCGCAGAGTCCGCTGCTGTGCCTCAGAGGCGCGGTCAGGTGAGCGGCGATGACTGGGGCTGGGGGGCGCTGTGGAGAGCTCTGGGCATGCGCGCGCTGGGTCCTCGCTGCTGCCGTCATCACCGACACCGATAAACCCCCTCCCCCAGTCATCTGCGTCACCCTCACCGCCATCCTCATCATCATCTTGTGCATCTTGTGCCCCCTCCTCCAACTCATTGTCATCATCCTCAGTCTCAGCACTGTGGTCACCCTCCTTTCCCACTTCGTCTTACTTATGGTCAGCATCATTTTATCATCATCCTCACCTTTCTCCTTCTCCTCCTCATCGTCCCGAGTATTCCTCTGTCTCACCCCTTCATCCTCCTCCTCTTCCCATTCCCCATCTTTCTTCTACCCTCCTCTGCATTATATTCCTCCCCCTGCCCTTCATCATCCTCCACATCATTAGGTTCCTCTTTGTTCTCCAGATCATCCTCCTACCCCTCCCCTTCATATCCTCATCATCTTCTTTCACTTCCTCCTCCTCATCATCATTATAATTGCCTTAATCTTTCCTCTTTTCATCCTCCTCCTCCTAACCTTTAGCATCATCATCATAAACCCTTTTATGATCATCATCTTCTCCTTCCTCATCATCATTACAATCATTACCTCATCTTTCTCCTTCTCCTCCTCATTGTCATTATCCAGCTCCTGCTCTTTATCATCATCATCATCATCCTTGCCATCATCATGTTCTTTCTCCTTCTCATTATCATCACCATCCTATGTATTATGTTTATCCTCCGCTTCCTCCTCATCGTCACGACTATCATTTGCTATGTTAGGAGTCGTCGCGCAGCCTTTCCGCACGTGAACGTCAGTAACAAATAACCCTGTGAAGGTAAGAGGTTTGAACGCTGTCTTCAGTCTAATCAACAGAGTGCAGAAGTCGACAGCAAGTGGCGTCTAAGATGAGTCACACGCACCACGTTTTAGTCATTTGTTTATTCTAGGGGAGCCACGGTGGCACAGCAGGTGGCTCAGCCGATGACCCCATGTTCCCGTGGGCTTCATCGCAAGACTTGGAGAACCAGTTAACGCACAAATATATATTAATGCGCTACTCAGCTGACGCTTCTCTTTGAAGGATCAGGCAAAACCACCAAGACGGTACGTCTATTGTACCGAACAGGGCTGCCTTGGCAGAAGTGCTACTGTAGGAACCAAGAACCAAACTGAGGTAACCAGTCAGCGTCTATAATAACTACTCCACCTGCTTCTCCCGGTGTTCTTGTTACACGTCAAAAATGTTACGTCTTGCTAAATACATACGATTGTATAAGAAAAGCTTTTATTTATTCATGCGGATAAGATTTGCTCACCATCAGGTACTTAACAGTATATTGATGGTTCATCTTACAGAGACTGACAGTGTGACATCTTCCCTTTTGCTCCAGTCCATCAGTTTCTGAACTGGAAACAGTAGTAAAGTAATAAAGTAGCAGTAATAAAGTAAAATTAATTTCACCCACTGCTATGTTCCTAATGCTCTGCTGTCATTGTTGCCGGTCAGAACGTCCAGCAAAACATCTCTGTCTGGTATATATTAGCAGGTCCTGTTGATGTAGCCACACACTTCTCACCCAGCAAATGGCCGTTCAATAATTCCGAATCGTACGGTTGTCAGTTCTCTGAAGAATAAATGGTTAGTCTACGCAAGCGAATGGACTGAAGCACCACAAAGGGATATGTGATCTACCACTCGCCCCATGTTTGGCGATAATTATTATTAATATTAATCTTTTCCAATCTGATTCCTTTTCCAGACTAACTTACACAGTTAGACAGTGGACTCCTAAAAGATTAATATCAGTTACAGTGTACCGTCCGTACATCGGAGGAGTCTTACCGTATCAGATCAGGGTAGCGGCATAAGGAGCAGGACTTAAACCCATAATGTTCACACTTTAAAGAAAAAACTGTAACCACTACACTTAGCTGCTGCCCCCTTTGCCCACTTAAACTCTTATGTTCTTTCATTCTCTAATGCAGATCCCAGTTTTTGTCCCAACTGCCTTATCGTTTTCATTTTGTTTTACATTTTTTGGCAGAGCTCCTATTCATCCATCCATTCGTTCATTCATTCATTCATTCATTCATTCATATTTAAACCAGTCATCTGCTAGAACGTTCTTCTTCATTATTATTATCATTGTTATTTACGGCCCATACATGTGCCAAAAAAGGTGGGAAGGGTGTTTGTGTTAATTTACAGTGGGCACCTGCAGACCCACAGACCTGATCTTTGGTTTTGCACACCATGTACAGTACTGCGCAAAAGTGTTAGGCATGCAACTTGAATGTGTGTTGAGAAGTACTGGTAGATTCTTATCTACCATCAGGGAGGTTTCTCATTGGTCCCAAATTCATTGTGCAGCCTGAGAATGACCTCAGACACCCAATCTCAGTCGTACACAACTATCTCGACCAAAAAGAAGGAATCCTGCAACAGAGGGTATGGTCCCCACAGAGCCCTCATCTCAACATGATCGAGTCAGTCTGGGAGGACATGCAGAGACAGTCAAAGTGTGCAGAAGAGCTGTGGCCAGTTCCTCAAGATGTTACCAACCTCTACCTTAAACTACATGCAAGTTTGCACAAGAGAATTGATGCTGTTTTAAAGGCAAAGGGTGGTCCCACCAAATACTGATCTGACTGAGGGTTTTTTTTTTGTCTACTGCACTTTTTTAGAAGNCAACATGATCGAGTCAGTCTGGGAGGACATGCAGAGACAGTCAAAGTGTGCAGAAGAGCTGTGGCCAGTTCCTCAAGATGTTACCAACCTCTACCTTAAACTACATGCAAGTTTGCACAAGAGAATTGATGCTGTTTTAAAGGCAAAGGGTGGTCCCACCAAATACTGATCTGACTGAGGGTTTTTTTTTTGTCTACTGCACTTTTTTAGAAGGTTTATTGATTAATAAGTGTTCGTGGCATTATTTTTGGAACCGTCCTCGCTTTATAGCATTTTTCCCACAGGTGCCTAAGACTTTTGCACAGTACTGTATACGAGAGCACGGAGTTTGCTACCCACAGGTGTGACCGTCATAAAATCCGATCATCCCACATATCAAACTCAGCAAGGTGATGGACACCCTTGTCATTCAGAAAAGAAGTTACTCTGTACTTGCCGGGAAAATATAACAGTAATACACACATTACATAGTGAATAATAACAATGATGTAAAAACAACAGCATTTTCAGAAATATCACGTAGGCTGCCAGCGTTGTCTTCCTATGTTCAAGGCAGTTGTGCGGTTTGTGACTCGGGTTAGACAACATGTATCTTATGGTGCCTGAACCTGGACCTGGTCATTCATTATAACAAAATAATAATTTAACATGCATTTTTGCACACATTTCAGCAGTAATTTATTCTGTACCAAATATGTGGACATGTTTTTCATTCCTATGAACACAGTGCAACATTCTTTCAGATTATGAGTGCTGAATATGCCCAAATCTATTTTAAGTTTAATCAGATTTACATCCTACTAAAGCATGCGATTATGCTCCAATGCTTTTTTTTATTTTAATACTATATTTACATTACCAGTGTCAGAAACCACCTGCTTCTGTAATTACCTGGACCTCTTGGTAGCTGTAAATCTTACTACTAGTGTCAATGACCGTCAAAATGCTCCTGAAAAAGTCGAAATGGATATTATGGTGGAGCCGCTTCCTTCCCTTCAGGGGTGGAAATTTCCTCCAGCATATTTCAGACACAGCCGTGTGCTCCTCCGTGCGACTCCTTCATTCATATTTCACAGACGGCTGCCTTTCCCAGCTTCACTGCCCGGCAAAGTTGGCCTCCCACCTCCCCTCTCTCTGGTAACATGTCGTTGACTTGGAACAGGCGAAGACTACATTATATTCACAGTTTTCCACTCGGCGAACCGTCTTCTCCACAGCGACACACAACTCAGAGTGATCAAAAGTGCCACAGAAAAAGAGCTTTAACCACGGATATGCGATTCTCAACACACCGTGTGTCCGGCACCACCGTTTCTCCTGGTGCACGTGAGTACTATACAGCGCTGCTGGGAAATACGAAGGTGACTGAAACTGGTGTAAAATCGAAAAGAAGAAAATGTTACTTGCAGCGCATTGGTTCTTAACCAATGAAGCCCTAGTTGCAGAGAAGATGTGTGGGTCGCTGGGTGAAGTCGCGGCGCAGAGAAGGCGTAGGATATATCTCGATGATCGATATAATTAAAGCCGGGTTCACGTCTCGGAAGCGCGATGCTGGAGTGGGAGTAACTGACTGTGCCGTGTGCTTTATTGCCTGTGACTTCGTGAAATGCAGAAGTGAATAGTCTCTAATTCCGCTGCTAGCAAGAAACAAGATGTTATATCTCGCATCGAGATATTCTGTGTGCCTGGACAGTTTGCTATAAACCTGAATAAGGATATATGCTTTTGTTAAGGTTACACGTCAACTATTTATTTAACCTGGGCCTGAAGAGTGCAGTACGTCCTAGTTTTGTACACCGTGTTGCCATATAATGGAAAACGGCTATAATGGCTCATGAACATATATACAGTAGTATTTTTTCACGCAGCAGGCGTATTACTCAGTACAACTGCCACGTCCCCTGTGCATAGTTCCCCAGTTGAAAAGCAGGGGTCCTCACACTCCTGACACCCTGGATACGCCTGTCGTCGATCAGTTTAAATAGAAGCTGTTTGACCGTGAACTTTGCGGAATCTCGGCAATCTCAGATTGTGTGTCTTCTCGCTCGCCCTGCTTCAAGTTTCATCTGCTCCTTATTACTCCGCTTGTGCTCCTGTCATCATTCCTGCATTCCCTGTTTGTTAAACCCAGCTCCTTGTTTCCCAAGCCCTCAGTCATCCACATGTTGGATTTCACACCAAAATGGCGTCCATCGGTCTTTGTGCTCCCGAGTCACTTGTTTGTCATCGCGTTTGTAATCCCCGGTCTGGGTAGCACTTATCCGTCATTTAAAGCACTTAGTCACTGTAAATAGACTCCAGTAGTTTTCGTACAACCAACACTGATGGCATTACCATGACAACAATGCTGTTTTTTTTTTCCCATGACACAGCAATTATGCATCCTCAGTGAATATTTTATTGACATGTTTATCAGTATATCTTTTACTACACAGTTCTGGGCAACATTATTGCCATATTATGGGCAGTATAATAACTTTGTACTATATACACTCATTTGCTTCACACAGATCAGCACAGGATGCAGCGATAACAGTTAAAAAAAGGATGTGTAGAAACTGAAAAGTTACCTTGACACAATTACCGGCACCGTTTTGAACACTTCAAACCTGTCGAATTCAAAGAACTAGATTCTCGTTGCAGTGAAATTAGACTCGTGTGTGAAAAGCTAAGTATTCCATGACAGTATATCCCCAGGACCGCAAAAGTCCCTTCAGCCAGTAGAACAGTCCATCCGGAGGGCTGCAGCTGGAGAACTTCTGGCCTTCCTCCCTAATCTTGTCAGCCAATGAGGAGATGTGTCCTGAGTTGTCAGGGATGTAGGTACCGCGCTCGGAGCCATTGACAGCACAAGTCCCTCCCTGGGCTGCCGGGAGGTACTCCGAGGTCAGGAGGTTCTAGGTGGCTACAGTGTGATGAGCAACTAACTCAGCACTGATGTCCTCCATGTTATCAGCAGTCTCACTGCTCTGCTTTTCTAGGGCCCTTGCCGTGCTGATCAGTTCTCTGGCAGCTTTCCTTGTGGCACAGGGAGGGGAGGCAGTCGTGAGGAAGTGCTCAGACTCCGAGATGCTATGGCACTTTTGCTGGCCAGACCAAGGGGACCGTAAGGTGTGCCTGACATAGGGAACAACACGAGGGAGATACCAAGATCCTGACAAGTTAGTGGGCAACCAAGAATATGGGCATCTGCTGCAGACCCAATGTGTACCAGTATTTATGGGGAAGTAGTCAGTTGTTGTTAAGGCCCAACAGATCATGTTATCAGGGACTGAGTAGTTAGGAGCACAACAGTGCCTCCTATACCGGTGTAATAGGCAAAAGAGCTATAGCCTATATACTGCAGGTTAGGAGTCCGTTCAAAAGAGTTGTGTGTAAAACAGACAGTTCCATTCACAAGCTGCACGAGGGTGAAGTGGGGAGGTCTATGAGACATATTATAAGGTGCATAGTAAAAGCCAGACAACTTCCTGATGTTGTATCCTGAGACCTGAGACCTAGTCTACCACCAAGTCTGGGTCCTGTCTAATGCCTGCGCTTGGTTATCGTGGAGGAACCACCCCAGTACTTTAGAGATGCTGAACGGAATAAGATGCAAGGTAACCATGTATGAGCTGAATTTGGATAAACTCTTTGTACGTGGATAGTTTAATAAGAGTAGAAGGTAAGTATTAACGCAGAATCTCCCTTCTGGGTGTGACTGAGATGCGCATCGACAGTCGGTTAGTCGCCGGGGTCTCAACTGAACGACTGCACATGTAATATTGTGTGGGAGTGGGTATGATGCATTTTTATGAAAGCAAGTATGTGAGCTTGTGTGCTCAAGGAAGTGGGTGGCCACAAAAGCTGCTAAAATGAAGGTATAATCAGGATGCTGCGTGATGTAGCACTCCCAGAATGGCCAGCTTGGGGGAGCCGTCTACTCCATGGGCTCATTTGCAGTGGCTGGCATGGATCCAGGTCGGTCATCCCACACGCTACTCCGCGGTGTTTGTGGTGAGCACAACCTGGAAGGGGCTGACCTATCTTGGTTGGAGTGCAGTCTTTCACTTGAAGACATACACAAAACCTCCTGGCGAGAAGGAATAATAACTGCCACCGGTATGGGTAGGCTTTGCCTCCTGGATGAGATTGTGGGATGACTGCAGGGCTCTGGTTAGGCCCACACAGAAGACAAGCACTTCTTCATCTAATTTGTCACTGTCCATTTCTTTTATTGTTACAGGTGGAGCATGAGGCACATGCACAGATCTTCTCATGATTATTTCATTAGGTGACAGTCCAGTTTCTCGCACTGGAAATGAACACAAGGCATTCAAGGCCAAGGGCAGTACATGAGGCCATTTCGGTCCTGTGTCTGCACAAACTTTTTGCTATTTCTTCTTCAACGTTCCATTATGTCATTCTACCAATTCTGCAGACTGTGGGTTATAGGGGCAGTGAAGTGTCTGGTAAATTTGGGGGGATCTGCAAACTTCCTTTCTCACCTAATCTGTGAAATGCGTTCTTGAAAGTTTCTGAGAGATACCAAACTCATTGTCTCAGCTTTACAGCAGGGATAAGCCTCAATCCATTTGGAAAACAGTTCAGCTATTACTAGCGTATACTTCCAATGATTTATAGGTGGCATTTCAACAAAAACTGTTTTGTAGGTGTACAAATTATCCTGTAGGGAGGGGCCTGCTGTGTGTGCAGTCTTTTTGGCTTTCCCCTCATTATACTTTTGGCAAGTTTGGCAAGTTTCACAGAGCTCTTTAGCATATGACGTATGATAGACTGTGATCACCAACCTAGCAGTTCCCAGTACTGCGAAGGAACCTTTTAAAAATGCGCTAAGAGGCATTCAGACACTGCTAGGGGACTCAAACCCCTGCTCTACAAGACGCCTGGTGTCTCCCTGTCGCAATCCCAAAGCCTGATGTTTCTTAATTCACAAAATGGTCTGCTCTCTTAGTCCTGACACTGGGAAAAGATCTTCCAACAATGTTTGCACGGCAGTCAGCTAGTCAGACTGGTCAAAGCAAGAGTCAATAACGTACAGAGACTGATAATCTATTCCAAACCAATAAATCAATTCTCTATTACGCGATACTCTGACCACAATCGTCCTGCGCAACCAGATCTTACTGCAGGGGCGTAGGCAGCGTATTCACTGTACTTCTTCTAAAACCACGTTTGTTGATCCCATCACTGGCACTGGGGAACCCACCCACTGGACTGCACGCCAGCTGCCTATTGGAGAGGTCAGAAAAGGTCTCCCCTTACCTTTCTGTGGTGCCAAATGCAGCTCCTGGCCAGTCAGGGAAAGTCCTTCCACTTGTTCCATTTATTGGGATCCTGTCCATAATGCCAAGTAAAATTGTGGAAGAAAAGGAAAATGTTCCTTTCTTAATCACGTTGTTTATTTCAGTACAGCACGTAGTCCACTGGCACACATGTAGGAAGACTGGCAAGGTCAGGATCCTTCTGACAGAGAGCCCTTTATACTGTCAAAAGGTTTAAGAAAGTTAAAAACTCAATACAATGAGTTTTGGGAAGCACTACAAGTCATGTCTCGGCATCTGAGTTGCCCAAAAACCAGCAAATCCTAAGACTGTGGCATGAGATAAACCGTTGGTGCAGCTTTCAGAAGAAATAGGCTATATGTGGTTAACTGTGACCAAAATAAGCTCAAATAATGTTGGTTCAGTGTAAAGCGCCCATGACGCCCATGGTAACAAAACAAGGACAAGGACAGAAACGTTATTCCACACATATGCACAGAATATTATTCTTCAGCATTTGATGGTCATAGAAGAGGATTGAGCAATAAAACAGCTTCAAAGAGACTCTGAAAAGCTGTGGATATGATGAAATGTCCATTATCTAGACCTCCTTTCTTTTATATTGTACTTTTGTACCCCATGAAAAAAGGCACTGCATGAGAGAAATGACCCGTTATTTTTTCCTCTATTTTTACATTAAAAAAATTGAAAAATAATAATTCTGTTTCAATTCACTTTCATTTTCAATAGCAGTTTTTCTTTAAAAATATTTTATTTCTCATTGTACAGCGGTGATAATTTAATAGATTTTGTCTGGATCTGTTTTGATCGTTTCATACGTAGCATTCTCGAAGAAGTGATAAATAATAAAACAAACAAATACAAACAAATATTTACATTAAAAGGGAAGAACGCTGAAGTCTTTTGTTATATTTAATACAGCCGCTTTGTTCACTATTAGCAATAGAGACAAATAAAAGTGCACAATGAAGTGAAGCTTTTAGCGTTTATGGGACAGGTTGTCCGTCACCTCAGGTAAAATGACACTGTGATTATGTTTTGTACTGAGGGGGAGGACATGCTTAAAAGTGCCCCATCCATCCATCCATCCATCCATCCATCCATCCATCACCATTAACCCTTTTATCCAGATCAGGACTGACAGTCCAGAGCTTTTCCTTCTCATCTGCAGCTCTTGCAACATTAAAGCTCACCTTCATTGTGGGGTCAAATTTCTATCCACTTCTCTGTCAGCAATTAACTTTGGCCGTTTAGCCAAATACCAGCAGACAGCTGTAGTTTTCATACATAAGTTAACCACATGCTTGGCTTCCGCGCTGACTGTGCATTACTCTGTCTTTGCCTTCAGACAGCTGTCATAAATGTTATCTTTCAGCCTGATTTCCATAATTCCATCCCCAAATTTCAAGCTTGCATTGGCGTGTCAGTGAGGAAAAGACTTTGCAGCTGTCCCAGTTTAATTAATGCAAATACTTCCGTACATATTTAAAAATATCCTCTGCAGCGTTACTCTGCTCAGCATCACACGGCGATGTGTCCGGCTTTGAGGTGTAAGCGGCCCCTTTTTTTAATTCAAGGTCAGAGATGTGTATTCACTGTTTTAATAGTTTAATTCAAGATTTATAATATTGAATTGAAAATATTATTATTGAACTAATATTTATTAATATTTATAACGTTTTAATGCTTAGTTATAAACAAAATTTCCTTTATCTCTACTAAAGAAGCAGCAGGTAGCGTACGGGTTGTGGCTGCTGTCTTTGAACTGCTGTAGGACCCCGGAGCAGTTGAGCCAGTAAAAATTGACTTGGTTCCAGGGTGTTTTTATGAAGCTACCTTCGGGGCCTTTTTGTAGCTGCGATTTGTACGACTTCCTGAAACAGTGAAACCTTTGGTGTTTAGTAGATGAAGACAAAGAGGGACGAGGCACAGTGTCTCATCTCCCATTGTTCTGCTCCTGGAAATAATAACCTCCGTTCATTTCGTCTTCATTACTGCTGGCAGGTAATGTAGTTAAAACTTGTAGGTGGAACAGCCCATCCACTCAGACAAACGTTATGTGCTGCCTGACCATAATGAAAATTATAGTATACATTACGCTCGAAATCTGTGCTGAGCTTACTTAAATAGGGAGCCGACATTTTGTTCTTCCACAAAAGACGATCCTGCTGTAAACATAGATAACCCATTGTAAGTTGCTTTGGAGAAAAAATATTAACTAAACGTACATTTTTTTTTTTTTTTTTTTTTTTAATCAATGTTTGTGTGTATGTGTGTCTGCGTGTTCACTCACTGTAAAACATAGTAAATGTTGGAGATGAGCTCCAAGCCACTATCGCTTAACTGCATTAGGGTAGGATTTCTCAGAATTAGTCCTGGCAAATTCATTGTACGTGTGGATTTTCATTTATCCTCAGCGGTTAAGAGCTTCATCGAATCAGTAAAAATCGGAACGAGACCAGTGAGGTCTATTCTTCTGCTGCTGCAGTTGCTGGGGTGCCGGACTGAGCCGCACACAAAGTGACGTTCGTAAAAGGATAAGGACCTGCGACCCGCTGAGACGGGAACAGTCAAAGGCGCCGTTTCTGTCAAATATAGTACATTTACGGAAACTCTTTAGCAAGGACTGAACATCATATGTCTGTTTCGATTTTGCCCTCGTGATGGAGGGAGGGGCTTGAAATGTATGGCATGTAAAATAGGGGTCTCTTGGGTTCAGGGAACACTGGGTTAGGGCAGAGGCTTTCCAGCAAAGAAAGGTGACGTGGCGTGTTCCTGAAGCCCAAATGTAGCGATTATTGTTGGTTGACTTCATGTGCCAAGAAAAGTGAAGGAAAGTGGTTATGACAGTGGAAGTGTGGGCCACTCCAGTTAAGGCCAGACGGCTCTCACTCAGGTAACGCTGAAAAGAATCACATCTAAACAGACCACATTAAATCCATAAAAAAATCATAGCTCCAAATCACCATAGACGGTGTGCGACGCAGTATTTCGTGGACGTAATAATGTAAACAAATTGCTTCTGCCTCATTTACCTTCCACAGCAGCGTCAGGGGAGAATCCGTCTGGAGGTTCCTGATTTTGGCCTCAAGACTATAAAAAGAGATTGATCTTTCGTGCTTTTCTACATTTTTGTAGATTGTTTTCCTCCCTCGGTCACTGCAGGCTGTTTCTGTCTGCCCGACAGGCGGAGTATAGCGGCAGGGGAAGGATATGTCAGGTAGAGCCTCTGCTGTCAGAACAGATGGGTGAGGAAGAGGGCCAAGAGAATGATGGTGAAGCTCCGGGACATCAAGAGAGTAGAGGCGGCAGCCAAGAAAATGGATCTTCACACAAATATGTAGTGCTGTGTGCCCAGTGGTCTCAATGTCATCGTGTTAGACGAAACTGAAAAAATCTTCATGTCCTCTTGCCACCCGCCGGGGACAGGGGTGGAAAGAGGAGACGGGTCCTACTTTGTGATTAGGAGGTCATAGGCCTTGTTAAGGCCTTTTATCTCAGCAGGGTTTACCGGGTGTTTGTTGTCCGTGTGACAAGAAAATCAAGCGATACAAAATGCTCCTTCTCTGTCACCAGGTGAGGACACACACTGTCTCCTTTTCAGCCTCCACCCCCCCCAACCTCATCATCACCCAAGGAAAAAGGCCCCTGCTGAACACAGGCATCTGCTGCCTGCACCACAGGAAATGAGTGGAAATGGAGCACTGATACTGAAGAACTGTTCCCTGGTCCCTGCCTGACACGCACACGCCAGCAGAGCACGGCTTCTGCAAAGCCTTTTAGCAGCCCACCGAAAACCTGGAGTCCCTCCCGAGGACGCCTGCTCATCGAACGGATGAAGCGGTGCTGTTACTACGACACATCCAAAAATAATGGTTATATTACAGTAGTAAAAACAAGACACGAGTCTCTGTCAATGCCTGTTTCTTGTCGCAAAAGGACACCGAAACGTGCTAGTGGGTCTTTGACCTGGAGTGGCTGTGGCTGCCAAGAGAATTCAGACCCTTGACAAATTTGACTCCCATTTTTACCGAATCCCAAACGGAACACTGAAATTACCCCGTGTGAGATATTTTATATCAAAACGTCAAAACTCACAATTATTTTAAATTTATGGTGTTTTATGTTTTACAGATATTTTCACAAAAATAAAAAACATGGAAAAAACTGAAATATGCTGTTTTTATAAATATTTAGTCCCCACGCAGCAGTACTTGGCAGTGCCGTCTTTCGCTGCAGTAACCTCCTGGGATATGTGTGTAGCTTCTCTCCACACAGTCAGGGGATGAGTTTAGCCTATTATCCTGCACAAATTTGCTCCAGGTTGTTCAGGTCGGTTAGATTCTTAAGTTAGATTCTCAGGTTCTTATGAGCGACAGAGCCACCTGCAATATTGGTGTATATTAACTGGAAACGGAAAACTCACCAGCATCATGAATCAGCAACCTATTTGTGAGGCAAA
Organism: Arapaima gigas; assembly: GCA_900497675.1. Lineage (NCBI taxonomy): Eukaryota > Metazoa > Chordata > Actinopteri > Osteoglossiformes > Osteoglossidae > Arapaima > Arapaima gigas. The sequence goes on along the minus strand of UFQX01000325.1, from coordinate 581,044 downwards.
ACCAGACAAATGTTGCATATAAAGTTTAAATAGAAAAAATGTTATTTCATGGTTTACAGGTTGAACCAGTAGTTAACTCCAGTCACTGGGTGAAGTTAACCAATGAAGAAACGCTGAATGCTTCTGGCTAGTTATCGGAATAACTAGCTGCAGTAATTTTAGGGCGGTTTTGACGTATAAAATACGTCTGATGGAGAACCAGCTGCAAGCACTATTGACACCAAGAGCGGTACAAATTCATTATCGGGCTGTGACAGGAAAGTATTATAAACCGACACTGGCATTTACTGTTGCTGTCAGCAGAGCTTGAGCAGCCCATTGACCATAAGGCCTCGCGCTTTGCTTCGGTTAAGATAAGATGTGTTTATACCGAATTCTCAGAAGTCCCTGAAATCGGTCTGTCAGCAATTCGGGGACATTTTCCTAAAAGTTTCCTTCCTTGGGGACCTCACCCCTTGACCCTTACAGCCAAATGCCTCACTGCCTGAATACGTAACACCGCTTGCATCTCTGAGATGTTTCTTTTTTGCTCTGCAAGCCGTGAGGGTTAAATTAGCACCAGAGGGATGCAAACAAGATCCATCTTGCTTCTGCATCTGCCTGTAGTAAATGAGACGTGAGATTGTGAAGAAACACGAGATGCTGAATACCACTCATTGCAGCTTATTTCCAAGCGCTATTAAGTTTTCGCTTTTTCGTCTGAATAGCTAACACTTCAGATGCTGAGTATTTAGCAGCAGAAATGATCAGAAAGACTCATCTCTGAAACGGGGACATCGGTCTACGGTTCCTCAAGTAGGTCACACCGCAATAGAGTCTAATCTTTGCACGCAGCGATGCAACCAAAGAAATATTTCTAGGACCACGGTTGTCACAATAATCTTTAAACAGGCGTGGATTCCCAGTCAGTTCACCCTGCCTTTCATACCACAGTCATATCTATGTCAAATGTAATTCATTTCACAGATGTGATTTACTGTTTTTCTTACTGGTGTGGCTGCTATTCAATAAGTTATACTTCAGGACAGAAGGTGTGGGAGCATCTGTCCTAAGCCCACACATGCAGCAGTTCCAACTTCATTCAGCTCCTGGACAGTGATTGATAATGAAGATTCCAGAACACCTTGCAGGGAATGTCCAGCACGGGCTTACATCCACATTTGATGATGTTTTAAAAGACTGAATATTAAATGTGACTCACCAGAAGGGAAATGGGTTAGAGTGGCTGACTCATGTTTACACAAGCTTTTCCACATAATAAAGGGTTTTTAAAAGCCTTCATTTGGTGCTGTTGACAGAGACTGACATGGCCAAAGCTCCTGTGGTATCTCCTCAAATAACACTGTAACAGCACTGCAAAAAACATATTCTGGTTCTGCCAATGCTGCATGTAGGTTTTTTTTGTCCTTTGTCCTAGATCAGAATTGACATACCAATTGTATTACCATACAATAACTGCTTATGATCTGTCTATGTGTCACTTTTGTTTTAAGTTTTTATTAGATAAAACTGTGAGGCACAGACTAAAATCCGTACAATAAAACCAAGAAATATTTGTATTGCACATACCCATAACTGTGTTGCCAGTTGCATCCTCGCCGGCTTCCACAGAAGTGCCACGGAGAGTATCCTGAGCTGCTGTAACACAGTCTGGGTTGGGAACTGCACTGCCTCTCCTCTGACCGGGGAGCCCTGCATCGAGTGGTGAAGCCTCTCCAGTCCATCCAGTCCACTTGCAACAAGCGATGTGTCAGGACTCCTGTGGAAACCCTTCCAGCGTTCTTTTTCTCCACTGTCATCTGGATGATGCCATTACAGCTTGTGGGCCAACACCACCAGGGTCAGGAACAGCTTCTCCCTCCAGGCTGCTGAATTCCAGCAAGCATGACAACTGACCACCGCAGACCACCTCCCACTGTGCTATCAACAGTGACTGTGTTGCACTGACCCAATCTTCTTACCTTCTTCTGTTTCCATTTATTTATTTGTTTATTTTTCAGTATACCTTCTTATTTATCTATTTCCATTTCTGTACCTATTGGACTACTCATCTGTTCAGTTTGTCCACTATGACCTGGTAGAAACTGCATTTCATTGTCTCTTGTACTTCTGTATAAGGCAGAATAACAGTAAAGTGAACTTTGAACCTTGACACAGCTACACTCGCTGGCCACTTTATTAGGAACACGTACACCTGCTTCTTCACGCAAATATCTAATCAGATGATCGCGTGGTAGCAGTGCAGTGCGTAAAAATCACACTGGCACAGGTCACGAGCTTCAGTAAACGTTCACATCAATCTTCAGAACGAGGAAAAAATGGTTGCTGGTGCCAGACAGGGTGGTTTGAGCATTTCAGAAACTGCTGCTCTGCTGGGTTTTCACGCACAACAGTCTGGAAACTCGACACAGAATGGTGCAAAAAAAAAAAAACATCCACTGAGCATCAGTTCTGTGGATGGACATGCCTTGCTGATGAGAGAAGTCAGAGGTGGATGGCCAGACTAGTTTGAGCTGACAGGATGACTAGAGTAATTCAGATAACCGCTTTTTACAACAGTGTTGGACAGAAAGGCATCTCTGAACCTTGAGATGGATGGGTTAGAACAACAAAAGACCACATCGGGTTCCACTCCTGTCAGCCAAGAACGCAAAGCTGATGCTACAGTGGAAGATTGGAAAAACATTGCCTGGTCTGATGAATCTCAATTTCTGTTGTGGCACACACATGTTTGTGTCAGAATTTGGCATAAACAGTATGAAGCCATGGACCCAACTTGCCTTGTGTCAACAGCTCAGGCTGGTGGTGGTGGTGTGGAGAATGTTTTCTTGGCACACATTGTGCCCCCTAATACCAGTCGTGCATCTTTTGAATGGCTCAACCACAAATTGGCCACAGTTTACCCATCTTCTAGTGACGACTTCCAGCATGAAATGCGCCATGTCGGAAGGCACAATTCATCCCAGACTGGTCCCGTGAACACGACAATGAGTTCAGTGCACTTTAATGGCTTCCCCAGTCACCAGATCTGAATCCAATAGAGCACCTTTGGGATGTGGTAGAACGACAGATTGGCAGCATGAATGTGCAGCTGACAAATCTGCAGAATTACAAGATGCAACCATGCCAACATGGACCACAATTGCTAAGGAATGTTGTTTCCAACATATTGTTGAATCCATGCCACTGTTTTGAGAGCAACGGGGAGGGGGTCCTACCCAATATTAGAATGGAGTCTTGTAGGCTGCAAATGGATTTATCTATCCAGAATAGCACACTAAGAGGGCAGCTTCAGAGAGATTTTGAAAGAGGTGCTGGCGTGCTAATGTGTGTATGTGTTGTTTATGCGTGTGAGTGAGCAAGAGAGAGAGAGAGAGAGAGCAAAAGAGGGAGGGAGATGCCAAATTTAAACACAGCATGGGGCAAATAAACAACTATGTCCCAGTAAAAAATGAAACATCACACAGTTTCCCCAAAGAGAGACACCTGTGAAGCAGACCTCCTGGTTGTGCTTGCAAATTTAAAAACAAACAAAAGGTATGCAATAAGGGTGAAAAGTGAGAAATGAACATGCTTGCTCGGTGAGCTTCAACTGTTTATAGGGAGAAGCTGCTGCAGGTGGAGGTGAAAGCATTTGGGAAACTAGCGCTCCACTCCTGCTTTCCAGTCCATACAACAGAAGGTCCTTGTATGCAGACACCTGCACACATCACCCATAATAAGCCAAGCCAGAGCAGATATCCTCACTAGTTCTGCACGAGGAGCAGAAGGTTTAGTCTTTCAGGATGTATTGTGCAAAACAGTGAACATAAGGACATTGCGGTGGCTTTGTCCAGCACGTAAGACAGACGTGTCCAACCTTTTTAGGCTATTATTGTGAACTGGTTTAAGGGTAGCATGTGCAAAAATTACAGTAACCTACTGAATGGTGAAAAAGTTGCACTTTGTACTGTATGTGTTGTGCTGTGTCAAGAATGTTATCATGTGATAATGTGTTCTGTGTAGTATTCGTGCTGGATGTAGTATATATTAATAATTGTTCATACGTTGTTGTGAGTCACGTTGAGTGAAATGTTGGACACGTGTGAATCAAGATGATCAAGTTTTCTATATGTTCCGTGCTGGAAATATCCTGTTGCATTGCTCAAGGGCTGCCGATGGATTTTATCTCCATCTTTCTATTTTTAAACGCCGGCTACAATGCGACAGTGGGAGGAAGGTGGAAAAAGACAGAGCTTAGAGGAAATCTCTTCCCAGAGGGGCTGCTGTCCAGGCTGTGGATTCGGAAAATGGAGGGATGTGGATGAGTCCAGAGAGGGATCACACAGGGGAGCAGTGAGCCATCGGGGAAGCTGGCGAATCGGAAGGAAAGAATGCAGCTGATACGATGGCGATGTAGAATCCATTTCCAAAAAAATGACATTCTTCTTGATTTCTTGGGTACATAAACAGACTTTATTATGGCTGCTCACCTTAGCAAACTGGGTTGGGCTCCTTTACTCTTTACACACATTCCTCACATAACAGGATCACTTTGTTCTGTGAAATCCTCCCGTTGCAGGAGAGTTAAATTAAAATTGTTTCTTATTGGGAAAAAAAATAATAATTCTTCTGGTGGAAAACATGTCAGCTGAAGAAAGCATGTCGCTTTTCAAAACCTGCCATTGGCTAACAATGACACGTAAGCAAAGGCAACTGGAGTTTTTTAAAATGTTTTTCCGCACCATTATGGAAATAAAAAGATCTCAGAATGGGCAAATATACCATTTTACTGCATATATTCATAAGTAGTACGGGTTTTCCATTTCACGCTACCCTGTTATGTGGAGGCTGAGTGTACTATGGAAAAATCGAAAAAAAATGTCTGTAAAACAGCACATTCAATCGTGGATGATGCGGTTTTATGATTTTAGGGCATGGTTAAATCGATATTGCACAGCTATTCAACAATGAGTCGACAGTGAAGTGCAGAACGCTGCCACTGGACAGCAGTGGATGGGGATAATTTGTTGGCTGTATCCTAGTGCAGGTATAAGCATCACTCTTTTAAAACTTCACTCACTCACTCACTCACAGCTGACCGCATGATCCCGTCGAACGTGAATGTTAAAATACCGGGGGATCACGGCCACCATTAACCGCAAGTTATAATGTGTGCCTCACGTTTAACCTTTCGTCAAAAAGAGACCAAATTTGACTTTGGTGGTGTGTGTGCCAGACAAAGAGTACGTGAGTGTATAATATCGGTAATGTTTTTTTTTTTTTTTTTTTAATTAATTCAGACAAGAACACATTTTATAAGTCCCCAGGTCAATGAATAATGAAGGCGATAGATTGAGGGTGACCCTGCTACTCACGGCCTGCGACTGTGCTACTGGTCTCAGGGAAATCTGTGCACCCTCAGCTAAATGAGAGTGAATTTACTGTACATCAACAAGAGATCACTACTGTATGAAACCTCTGTGAAAATATTTGTATACATAGCACATTTAGATGTAGATAAGTCATAAAATGCATTACACTGTCCCATTACACCAAGGCCAATGGACGGAAGCAGCACCAATGTACACAAAGCTTGTGAATACTTTTAAGAAAAAATCCAGGTTCCAAATACAAAAAAAAAAGACAAACTGCAAGATTTACAATTTAAAAGTATTTAATTTATTGCCCACTTTGTAACATTTTCGCCTGATCAAGGCCCTTCTGTGTCGTCGACTTTCTTGACCTGTTTTTTCTACATCACGCTTGTAGGTGGGAGTGCGGTGGTGCTGCCTGATCTGCTATGCCACACTGTAGAGATGTGTCCCTAAAGGCTCTGCACAAGCAGAGATGAAGTGTGAGTCACTGCGGGATTAAGTTATAGTGTTCCCATTGAGTAAAAAATACAATTTTGCAAGCCATAAACACATCTTTCATGGCAATATTTGGTTGCCATGGAGACTGCAGCAAAATAATCAGTTGTGACAGTTGCTGTAGCCCCTGGACAAAACCTTACTTGTTAATAAGCATCTTAAAGAGCTGAACTTATTGCTTTGTTTTAGAATATATTTAAATTGCTTATTTGTTGGCAAGATAAATAAAAGAAATGATAATTGCACATTTAAAATCCTCATTATCACTATATTTCCCTGTATCTATTTTGTTCCTCATCTGTGACTCATCTGAAACACTGAATCCTTTAAACTGATTTCCTTGTGCTGATTCGATTGTAATATTCCTCATTCGCTGATCTCTTCGATGCCACGAAGCCAGAGCATTCTCTGTGCTGTTTTAGTTCACTGCCCCCCCCGGCTGAGACATCTCGGTTCCCGTGACCTTAAGGATAACCGAGTTCCGTTAAAAGTCAAACTCATTTACTTCCTCTGCGTTCGTTTTCTTTTTTTTTTTCCAGAACTTTTAAACTTCACAGCATGTGTTTCATTGTCACAGTGACATTAGTGATCAGTTCTGAAACATGTAAATCTCAAACTGTGTTGTCTGCGTTGCTTACATCTGTTTTGTGAGGTACTGCTCAGCTGATTTATTTGAACGAATGTAGAATGGCACATAAAAAAAAAACCCGCTGGTTCACGGTCATCTTTCTGGGTCTAATGGCCACCCTTTATGGCAGAACCCACAGTGGCTCCTTTTCTGAATGCAGCGAGCCCTCGCCAGGCATTGCCCTCAAGCCACGTTGACATTTCTCTCTCCTGCGAGTCGGGTGTTCGGCACTGTGTGGGCTTTGGTTTACAACCTGCCCTTTTCCAGATTCCTTTCTGGTGATGTTACCCCATGCGGTGCCCAGGATTGATCACGACAACAGAGTCGTGTGTGCCGGGGCGTCTCGAACCACGCTATAATACTTCGGGTGTGTTCTTCTGGTACTGGAGAACCGTGTAAATATTAAATGCTTTTGATTTTTTGTTGTTTCTGATATATTTGCCTGTGACACGCAGTTTGCTACATCATACAGAAGCACCCCATGCACAGTGTGTTTGAGGGGAAGGGTGGCCTGTGCTGTTTAACTCCTCGTGTGTCGGAAACACTAAACACTGCCTGTTCCAGACACCGGCCCACATGATGCCACACGAGGGAGGGCAAACGGGGGGGCTTTGCAGCAGGCCTGTAATTACGGCCAAGATTTTGCTGGGCTGGATGCTTCTGTCTCTGCTGATAAAACCAAGTAGCACATTTGCCATTTCTTTCTGCTCCACAGCCTCTGCTCACTCAGGCACTGAAAGACACACAGGAGCTGCAGCGTTCGGCACGTTCCCGCCGCTGGGAGCAAAACAGATTTTCTGCAGGAATAGCACTACTTTTTTGGGGAAGGTGAGCGGATTTGGAACCAGCACTTTTAAATCGTACGAGCTCCTGTGTTTAGCTACATGCGTAGAACACGACTTGACTCGCTCCCCCTAACCGAGGTCACTGAATACACCGCCTGGCCTTTTATTTGTAGTTGCATGAATTTCAATACGAATTTCCAAATATTCCTATTGCACGAGTATTAAATGTTTAAGCTGACCTTGAGGGCAGAGCTGCCAAATGTTGTGCTGACAACAAACCTAATGTGCAGTGAAGCTGTCTAAAAAACACACATCTAAACTGACACTTAAATGAATGTATTTCAGCAGCAACTATGTGCTCAAAAAGACAAATGTATACAGTACTGTGCAAAAGTCTTAGGCACCTGTGGGAAAAATGCTATAAAGCGAGGACGGTTCCAAAAATAATGCCACGAACACTTATTAACCAATAAACCTTCTAAAAAGTGCAGTAGACAAAAAAAACCTCAATCAGATCAATATTCGGCGGGACCACCCTTTGCCTTTAAAACAGCATCAACTCTCTTATGCAAACTTGCATGCAGTTTAAGGTAGAGGTCGGTAGGTTCTTCCAAACATTTTGAGGAACCGGCCACGGTTCTTCTGCACACTTTGACTGTCTCTGCATGTCCTCCCAGACTGACTCGATCATGTTGAGATCAGGGCTCTGTGGGGACCACACCCTCTGTTGCAGGATTCCTTCTTTTTGGTCGAGATAGTTGTGTACGACTGAGATTGGGTGTTTGAGGTCATTCTCAGGCCGCAGAAGGAATTTGGGACCAATGAGAAACCTCCCTGACGGTAGATAAGAATCTACCTGTACTTCTCAACAGACACTGAAGTTGCACACCTAACACTTTTGCACAGTACTGTATGTTTCAGAAGTCGAGGTCAGTTTCGGGCCTCTAGTTTTGATTTGTTTTCTTGCCTTTCAATATGAACTAAATGCACTGTGCTGCAATATTATTATGTACTGCGATGTGTCACAATGAAATGCCTGGCAACAAGACTGCAATCCATTTGTGAACATATTACATAAAAAAGAGAATATACTACTGTGGCATGGCAGAGGGAAATGGTGGGAAATAGACTTGCGGGTCTTTTTATTTTTGTTTTCCATTATCCACTCATAAAGCCAACACTAATACAATAATAATGATGAAAATAAAGTCAGGAAGTCGGGAACAAAATGGAACTCAGGAACACAACCGCAAAATGTAACCACACTGAAGTCTGTTACCACCAAAGCCTTTATAGCGGCAGCCTCCCTTCTCTCTCAGGCTCTCGGACTATAAATTTCTCTTTTTTTTCCACGTTTTATTATGTTTGTTGTCCCCGGTGCGGCTGCCAGTTTTGTGAAATTGGCATGCCCCCCCGCCCTTTAGACTGCCACATTTACCTGAAAAAACCTGAGACGCTGACCAGCATTACCTATCAGCTTAAAGTGTATAAAGTGTCAGAAGAGTGGATGGAGCTAACAGTCCCTTTTTTCCCCACATCACACCTGCGTGAAACTCCCTTTTAACACGGCTGCCAAAGGCAGGTGGTGATGGCAGAGAGGCCCCGTGTGTTAACAGCTCCTCATTCGGCTGACATATTTGCTCTGTGGCTCTGAGGCAGCGTGCTGACAGTCTTCTCCTGTGAACACATCCCCATTTCTTTATGTGAGCGTGGGTGTGTGTGTGTGTGTGTGTGTGTGTGTGTGTGTGTGTGTGTGTGAGACTGAGTAGGTTCTGTTTGTGTGTACATATAGGAGGCCTTCAACATGCAGACACTTTCATTCTGGGAAACAGGGACGACACGTGAGCCAGTCGAGTCCTAGCGGTGTCGATGTGTAAAAAAAAGTGTGTGTGGTTGTGTATTTTTTGTACTGTGAAATAATTAACCGTCAGTAAATATGCTGATATTTACAGGGCAGGAATGATATGAATCCAATGCATCAGAACAGATGAACCACTGAGAACAATGCAGGGGTCCTCCTACACATTACAGTCCGGACACACCTGTTCCGATTTTTCTCATCAGATCACATCTGAAAAGAACACAACTCTACGTTCTTACTGCGGAACCTCAACAGTGGCAGCAAACCTCTGTGTCAGCCTCTTCTGGCTTTGGTCTGTTCCTGTTTTCCTGCGTTTGCCTGGTTCTGAGTCCTGTGTTCCTGCACACTGGCCCACGCTCCGTGTTTCCAAGTTCCCTGTTTGCCACCTTCCTCGGTTCCCCTCCAGTTGTCACGGGGAAATAAAAAAATAACATCCTTTCCAGCCCGTGGGAAAACACCTATATAACTATCGACCCACGACTTCAGCACGATACAACACTCTAAACACCAGTGACGTCTTTGTCGTTCATTTGCACGTGTGTAAGTATGTGCAGTGCAGGACGTTTCACGTCAGTGGCGCTTCGGGGCACTGCATGACACACGGGAGATGAGAGGGTGGGTATTGCGGTGGGAGTTCGGTGCTAGGAGATGTTGAATAAAGGCAGTAAAGACGTGTCAAAGTAACCCGCTGTGTCGGCATCTGTGTGGCACAAAAACTAGCATTTAAATAAGTCATTTTAAAGACTGAACTATAACACCTGCGCACGTGTGCGTGCGCCTTCGGATAAATTCGCAACACTACACGATAGAGTTTATAACAATACATGCATTACTATTTTACTAACCTTCTACTGCATAATACTGTGAGTTATTTATTTGTACGTTTATATTTATTTTGATTTTTGTTCACCTTTTAATTTCGTTTGGCCTTTTCTATTGTTTCTAACTTAGGGGAACAAAGTCAGGCATTATTTGTCATTGTTACTGCTACTGTTATTTAATGTATCTGTTATTGCTAAAACATCATTTAGAGAATAGCATTAAAAAGCGCTTACATAGCTTACATCATTATTGTATTTTCTTTTCATCAAACATTTATAGCCCTTTTCAGTAAAGGGGTTCACGCGGAATAGTGTTTCAAGGTACAAATGGTAACCTCGAACACCCAGCATTGGCCTTATCTTTCAGAATTACTCCTCCCAAACTTCCCCAATACAATACGAAGCTGTATGGTGTAAATGGGTATTTTTCACGCAGTACAATTTGCACAATGCGCTGCACTTGCCGTTAAGTGCACTTTTCTAAAGCCTTTTTATCCGTCATTATCTCTTCAGTGACTCTTTGTTGCTTGATACTTATGCGAACTGTTCTAAACGCCGTCCCCTCTCCGTCACGTTGTAAAAATAAACATTTTTGTACCCGGCCTACACAACCTTGTGATTAAAACTTGAGCTTTTATACCTTTTGAGGAAGTGGGTTGGGGTCATCGCGGGGGGAGGGTTGGCTGGGCAAATACTGAAATGCTGAACTGAGGTCTTGTGGTCACAATGTTAGTTTTATGTTGTCAGGAACAACTTAAGGAACATTCCAGACAGGCCCGATTTGGTCTCAGAACTCAAAGCCATAATACCGTAACATAAATACAAATAAATGCAAACACTCGTTTCAAACTTATTTCTGCGTCTTTATTTAAATTGCTTAAACTTATATAGTTATTTTTTCTTTATCGTCACAATATGACTGTCCATCCATGTCTGCTTTCCGTATTAAGTGAGCAAAACATTCCCGCTCTTGAAAAGGTGCTCTTACTTATTAGTTTATTATTTTACCCATTTTACACATCAGAGGGGGCAGAAATGTTGGGGGGGGGGGCATTGTAACACCTCGGTTTCATGAACAGACTGGAGCAGGGTGATCTGAAGTAAGAAAAAGCAGTGTGTTGGAACGCCCTGGACTAGTATGAGGCTGCTGCACCACTGCTGCATGAGGTCAAGACCCTGCTTTGTGCCTTGTGTGTCACCTGGTTTCTGAGTCGGCAGAAGAGTGTGGCGGCCAGAAGAGCCCCCTGCTGTCCAGTCTTATGTTTGCACTTCTAACATCTTTTTGCAGGGAGGAAAAAAAGCAGCAGAAAAGGGTGACGGTGGTTCGTTTTCTGACGTCTGACGTCAGGGATCCCCTGTGCAGAGATCTTTTTTAGTCTCCGAGTTCTTCACAGCTCTGCTTCTCTATAGCTTTTCCGTACGATGAAATAAAAGCCAGTGCCGCCGCGCACAGAGAAGCAGACGGCAGCAAAGCATCTCAAGGGTGTTTCTTCCCTGCCTCTGATTTCTAGCTTCTGGCAGGATGGAAAATGCCTGACAATTTATGTGTCTGAGAAAAAGTAAAAATGAAATGTGACACGTCACGTCACGTCACGTCCCCTAAGTGTTTCCCTTCGTCTTCTGTTGTCTCTGTGCTAATATTTTCAGGACTGTGATTGGTGTNATGTTGGGGGGGGGGGGGCATTGTAACACCTCGGTTTCATGAACAGACTGGAGCAGGGTGATCTGAAGTAAGAAAAAGCAGTGTGTTGGAACGCCCTGGACTAGTATGAGGCTGCTGCACCACTGCTGCATGAGGTCAAGACCCTGCTTTGTGCCTTGTGTGTCACCTGGTTTCTGAGTCGGCAGAAGAGTGTGGCGGCCAGAAGAGCCCCCTGCTGTCCAGTCTTATGTTTGCACTTCTAACATCTTTTTGCAGGGAGGAAAAAAAGCAGCAGAAAAGGGTGACGGTGGTTCGTTTTCTGACGTCTGACGTCAGGGATCCCCTGTGCAGAGATCTTTTTTAGTCTCCGAGTTCTTCACAGCTCTGCTTCTCTATAGCTTTTCCGTACGATGAAATAAAAGCCAGTGCCGCCGCGCACAGAGAAGCAGACGGCAGCAAAGCATCTCAAGGGTGTTTCTTCCCTGCCTCTGATTTCTAGCCTCTGGCTGGATGGAAAATGCCTGACAATTTATGTGTCTGAGAAAAAGTAAAAATGAAATGTGACACGTCACGTCACGTCACGTCCCCTAAGTGTTTCCCTTCGTCTTCTGTTGTCTCTGTGCTAATATTTTCAGGACTGTGATTGGTGTTGCTCGTGAGACCAATCAGGGAGGCCAATCAAGAGAACGAGTCACAGGATTGGAGCCCCAGTGTGAACCAGTGGAACCAATCAGTGTTGGAGTAGGAGGGGCCTGGCTGATATAAGGAAGACCGGGGGGGGGTTGAACAGCTTTTTGGCTTCTTTTTGGCTCCTTTTTGGCTCTGTGTCCTCAAAAACCGTCTTCTGTGTGAGCGTTTGTGAGGTCCGGCGCTCGTGAGGAAACGTAGGTTTTCCTCACGGAGGTGGCGTGTTAGACGCGGTAGGTAAGAGGGCCAATCCGTGTACTTTTGACTGTGACAGGTTAGCCCAGTGTAGTCAGGTTTTTCTTTTTGTCTGGTTAGATGAATATCACTGGCCTACAGAAGGTGTTATGATGTTTTGTTCTGCTGTCCAGGCTCGTTTCCTTGAAGTCGCTCATTTTGTCATCTTCTCGCCTACTCTTGTGTTGTATGTTTGGTGTGGAATCAATAAAACTTTGTAGTAATTTGCCTTATAGCTACAACCTGGCTGGTTTTGTTTCACTTGCAGTTTGCTGTGCCTCGACACCACACACCCCAACCTTTACTGTGTCTTACTTTTATTATCCCTGGATTTGGACGAGGGTCGTAGCTTGGGGGGGTCTCGTTCTCGTGACGCCTCCGTTTTTTTCGCTGCGGATGCTGAAGTCGCGGGTCAGGGTCTCCACCTGCAAGCATCACTGCGCTTTTGCTCTGGGCCGTGCTGCTCGCGGCCCTCTTTGCCGCAGGAGTCGCTGTCGTGATGAAGAGGAGATGTTATCACTGGACTTGCCTGGGTTTTCCTACCTGGTACCAGCAAGGTCAGCATTTTCAAGTGTGTACAACAAACACGCCCCAGAAGCTGCCAGGGCGGCAGTGCTGTGCACGTGGGGTAACGTGAACAAATATTAGGCTGCGGTACCACTAAATTACACCAACTGCAGAGCTGACAATCCACATGACGGAAGTGTTGAGACAAATGTTAGTGTTAATCTTTGCACCTTCAGCCCCTCAGTAGGTGTGACTGCAGCACAATGGAGACTCCAGGGCTCTCAGAAGTGGATACTTTCTGTTGACCAGAGAGCGCTGCAGCTGTACCGTGTTGAAAGAGTAACGCACCTCGTCTTTCTGAACCGAAATGACTGTCAATACTGGTTAAATCTCAAAGGAAAATGTTTTCAGAGCTGGAAGATATAATTGCAAAAACAGCTCCACAAAAGCCAGTGTGGGGTCATTTTGACAGCAATAGTGACAAAGGTGCGTGTGAAGGAAGAGTGATGGAAAGACAACATGGCGCAAACATAAGACAAACCTAATGTGCAGCTTGGTGTGAACTGGTGTAGAAAAGGAGAAAGAAGGATGGTGGCGAACAGGGCAGAGACTTTTAATGAGAAACGCAGATTTCTGTCTGCTGAAGACGCTTTTAGCATTAGAAAGTGGATGTGGACTTGAAGTGTCAGCCGCAAGGTTCTCATTTTCTCACGCATGTTCATAAGTCAAGATGTGCATCTTCCTGCTTTTCATCCAAGGAAAAAATATGCAAAAAATAAAACTAAAATAAGGAACAAATCCAGTTGTGAAATGTTGATTCAGAGCTGCTCATAAGGTGGCAAATATACGTGAGAGTGCTAGGAGTAAATGACCCCCCCCCCCCCAATATGTAGAAAATCTCTCAAAGTTTGCATTAATTGATAGAAATTATTTTAAATATAATTTCTATCTGACAGAGCGGCTCACGGTGTGAGGTTTGTGTTTGGGCAGCAGGGTAATTTTTACTGGAAATCTTCAGGGCAAACGCTTTGATCCTGGCAAAGCTGCACTGCTGCTGCTGTTAGTGTTACTGCAGAAAAATAAAGGCGTTGAGCAAAAGTTGCTTCCAAAAAAGAAATCCACTGGTGAAAAGGAAATATATACATATATAAACTATATTATCTTTCAGCTTGTTACATTTAGAATGTTAGTGTGAGTATGTGTGTGTGTGTGGACTAACATGCAGACAGTAATAAAGTCTGGGAATTTGTATAATTTCTTTCATCTTGTTTAGTGTGTGTGTGTGTGTGTGTCATGAGACTGCAGAGAGTGTAAACCATCAGCGACATGTTGTGTCCTGCTGAGGAACATTAAGGGGAACGGTGTGGTTATTTACTCCGTTTGTCAAACTGCCGTCTCTCGGTGGGGTGTGATTCCTGTGACCGAAGCAAACAGCTGTTTTTCACCTCGGGTGTAAATCGATGTGTGACCTGTGGTACAAAACAGCACGTCTTTACAACAACTGGGCTTTCTTGTAAAGTTGCCAACGTTGCAACATTACAAGACTTTAAAGTCATTGTGTGAAGCTGTGCTGTGAGTACAAATGGCTACGGCATAAGACCACCAGCATCTGACTCCATGGAGTCTCTACTAGATGCAAGTTCCATCCTTTAAGTATCTTCAGAAGCTGTGCTTACACGTCATGTCTCCTGCAGTGTATGTTTGCACCTCTACTGCTGCTCAATAGCATCATCCTCAGCATCCAGACCAAGGACCTCTACAGCCCCCTCAGGCTGCTCCTCCAGGACACCAAGAGACATCCTTATATGAAGAGTCAAAGGTGAGGCAGGAGATGGTTCACAAGCTTCCCATTTTGCCCAGCAGGAACATCTGAAGAGACACCTTCTTCATCCTCTCGGGAGCATCTCCAGGGAGGTCCTGTACCTAGTGGCAGTGGGAAGAGAGAACGATGACACCAATGAGTGACAGGCAGGTTCCTCTACAGTGTTTCTGCACAGACTCCTTCTCCTCATTACACACAGCTGCATTACACACTTTAGAGGATCACGGTTCCACAGCGTTCACAGCTCCTGCCTGGTGTCCCTGGTTGTCCATAATCGACACCAAGATGAAGAAAAATGCACAGGTTCATGGGATGAATCAGTCATAAATCTGCCCTGATTATGAGTTTGAGGAGACGCCATGAATGTGTAATAGTTGTGAAGAAGTTTTAATGCAGCTCGCAGTAAACAACCAAGATTGAAGTCTCAGCTGAACAGAGTTAGGTTCAAAAAGATAAATCAGCCAACATGAGAATGACAGTTTGGTTATGAAAGTGCTTCAGAGAGCTGCTCCTCCGGCAACGGTGTTAGGCTGATGTGTAGAAGGTTCTTGGTCTAAGGATCTTCTAAGCTGTTTTGATGGTGTTGTGCTAGGAGACACTGAGCCCTCATGTGGGTGTTTGAATCTTAACTTTTTAGTGGTTCAGTAACGTACCTCATGCTCTTGAGTGCTTCTGACGGTGCTGTGGGTAAATGTGCTTGTGCTTAATCAGCAGGTTGTGGGTTCAAGTGTGGTGGTAGTGGGGGGGGCTCTAGTTACTCTTCAAATTAACCTCCATTTCCTGGTCACTGTCAGGCTTGAAAGGTGTAAGTGAGGTGTTTGAAGCACAGTGTCTGTGGGCAGTGGTGTGGCTTTGCAGGTAAGGAGCTTGGCTCCTGCCCAGAAAGTTGAAGGTTCAATCCCCAGTGATGGTATGTGTAGAGTGAGCTGGATACCTGTGCCTGCTGCTGCCTACAGGGCCAGTGGATCTGATGTGAATGATGGAGTAGGAGGGTGTTTTGGAATGGATGTTGGAAAAGAATGTGACTGGGGGGGGAAAAACATGCCCCTGGGGGCATTTCAACTTTAGAGAGAAATATCCCTAACACAAGCCCAACTTTCATACTTTAAGTTCAGTTACATACAGTACACTGACACCTATAGGTGCTTTATGTTCTATTTCACCCACCTTTCCTTGAAGTTCTGGCTTTTAGGGACTTAGCTGGGACTTGAACCCCAAACCATCTTGTCCAGAAACCAGCACCTTCCCCACTACACCAACTGTGTCTTCAGCTCTTTGTTCAGAACTTGACTTATGAAACTTGAACTTAGTGCCATTTTGAAGAAGGTGTTAACTAACTTCCATGGGACTTGACGGGCTGGGTCACACCCTGGAGCTCTGAGGTGTAAACATACCTGGTAGCTCTGAAAGGTCTGTGTAAGCGAGAAAAACAGCAAGTCCCTCAAGGAGATTTGAACCCCAAACCTTATGAACTCAAACATTGCAGCATAACTACCAGACTACAGAAGCAGCCTGCCCGCGACTCCCCCGAAAAAGGCCTCAGTGTCAGAGCCACGCAAACTCAGTTCAGCTGTTCAGAAGTGCAGCATGTTGGACCGCAAGCCACCAAGGCGCTGTTCGGCTATTTGTGAAGTAGATGTGATCTTTCAGAGCAGCAGAAACAAGGAGTCTATTAAAGAGGATGGTTAACAGTTCAAACCCCAGACCTTTTGAACACAAGGTGGGAACCCCCCACCCATTTCATATCTCTTGTAGGTCAAACAGCCCTTTGCACCACCAGGGAGTGAAGAGCTCCCAGTGGGGAGCGTTGGTGTGGCACTCGGGAGAAGGGAGGCGCCGTTTCCACGGCGTGTCAGAGTCGCACGGTCCGCATGCCGGTCGAGCGCCAGCGAGCCTCTCAGTCCCTGGAGTCTCTACTAGATGTTAGTTCCGTCCTTCGCGGGTGTTCAAAAGCTGCGCTTGTGTTCCGTCTCCTGCGGTGTGTATTTGCATACTTGCACCTACTGACATCGCGGGAAATTTTATTTGTTTGAAATGTTTGGCAAATATCGAGTTTGTGGGGAATTGGAGGAACGTAAAAAGAATTTAATTTGCATGAGGCGGAGAGTTGGTTGGACTCTGTCCCGATGCTCCTGGTGCTTTTAGACCCGCCGGCGGCCTAGCAGGTCCCACTGCAGGTAGCACGTGGCCCGCCACAGGGGTCCGGCGAGACCGAGCCTGCGGCGCCATTTCCCTCCGGTTCTCTCGTTCAGAATCGATATTCGGCTCATGGCGGTTTATCTGCTGAGGACGTTAGTCATGACACGCGCTTGTTCTTGGGGGTCTCGGGATGTTACTCTTCAGAGGAGAGTAAATCAAAGAGTTACAGTTAAGGTGAGTGTTTTCCACGTGCCCAGGTGTGTGACGTGGAGGGCCGTGCAAGACGCCCAGGTTTCTACCTTAAACCGGCAAGTCGGCGGCAATCACATTCACCACCAGCGATCTGAGAGGCGCTTCATTTCTGTGTTACAAAGCTGTCAGAAAACATCGGGGTTTAATAGTGTCAGGTCCTTTGTGGGGGGGGGGGGGGGGGGGT
>UFQX01000325.1:535667-554133 GCA_900497675.1 Arapaima gigas | reverse complement strand
CCCCCCCCCCCCCCCCAACCCCCGCAAACCACACGGCAAAGATCACAGGACTGCTTCTCGCCTCTGGGCAGAATGTCCATCTTAACTGGCAAGGTTAACCAAGAATTAATATCGGATTCATTATTATTAGTCTGAATTAAACACAACTGGTTGATGTCTCAGTCGCCCACATTGACAGAATGTTTGAGAGGGTAGACCCACACAGGACCACCACAAGCAGGGGTGCTAAAGAATTTACTTTTAACTAGAACACGTAACCAGGTTATCGTTTAATTTACTGTGTTAAAACACAGGCTTTACTGCTTCTGAAGAGTCCTTACTGGAACTAGTTAGGTTCAGCAGAGCTACTCACTCAGCTTACTGTCTCGCACGTTCTCAGTGGAACAGTTAAGCATTTAAATCATCCGATAAGCGCTTTGAATCACACGCCATGTGGGCAAGATGTCATGAGTTAACACTTTTTTTCTTTTTTTAAAGAAAGTACTAGAAGCCTCCATACTGTCTGCACAGGACGCGGCACCCAGTGCCCCAGGCCGGCAACAAGACCAAACCAAAATGAGGTTTTCCCAGCACCACTGGGAAGAGCTGCTTCCTGGCTAACCAGTTAGACAAATCACCTCCTGCTCTTGCGCTGGTTTAGCAGTTAACCAGGCCGAATCAGGTGGCACTTCCTACCCCGACGTTTCTACCACCTTCACCGACCTGACCGCCTTTGCGCTAACCTCAAAGTGGGCAAACCTGCTCATTACCAAACTAACTCAGAGAGTCTACTAGTCAAGCAATCTTGACCAGCATAGAAGCCAAGCTGCTCTGGGCTACAGTCCTCAGAATATTCCTGAAAGTGGGGCACAAAGTGCACAAAATGCGGGATCCCGTATGGCGTCCTACACACACCGAGCTGCTCACACGCACACACGCACGCACGCACACACACACGCACACACAGGACCCCAGCAGTCTACACACACCTGCATTTACATCCACTGGTTTAATTGGTAAAAACTGTCTGACAACCACCTTCTTTCCCTAAATGGCTGCAGACGCCAGGCACCCCTTTCCTCGGCGGCTCTCGCTCCAGGCCTCTCGTTCGGTACGTTTCTCCCAGAGTAACAGTAACCGGAGAAAGAACAGTAACCAAGAAAGAAACTAAGACAGGAATAAAGAAAGAATGAAAGAAAGACAGAAAAAAATATTTTCCAGTCTAATGGAGTTTTTTTTTCTTTTTTCCCTTTTTCAATATGTCACATATTTTCAAGTCTGGGCCCTGCTGGGCGGCGCTGCTCCGGGTCTCAGTTCTCCGTGTCCTGCGGGAGGAGGAGTCTGAAAGCACTTGCGAGGTCAACAGCATCTCAGCAAGATGGACGCCCTCTCTCCCCTGCGGGTCATCGCCTCCGGGACCCGACGTTAACGCTCGCTCACGTCGACTCCACAGGCCGCGCCGTCAGGCCGCGGGGGGCTCTGCGTTACCAAACTCAATACTCTGTTTCTCTCGGTTCTTTGCGGGTAAAATTAAGCAGCTGAAGGGCACAGCCAGGGCTGTGGAGAGTCAGGAGGAGCATCGCTCAAGTCCTCCCAGGCCTCGGGGGTGAGCCGGTCGTGTACGCGCACTCTCTCAGCTTTCGCTTCATGTTCATTATGCTGAGAGACGCAAAGCCCTCTGTCCGCCCTCACACTCCCTCGCTCCCGTCCTCTCAGCCGGGGGTGTCCTCCAGAGGACAGCGTTTGGAGCTCCGTCCGGCAGCACGTCCCCGCAAAGCTCCTCCTCCGCCCCAGCTTCAGTCCTGTTCGCCCAGGAGGTCTGTGCTGGTGCTAGTCTGTGTGGGGGGCAGCGGACGAGGAGGGGGGGTGTGATGCAGCCGGCGTGGGCTGGGCCCTCCCCCTCCCTCGCTGTCAGTGTTGGAAGATGAAGGGGGTGGCGGTGGGGGGAGGCGGGGTAAGGGAGCAGAAGAGGGCGGAATGCGGGAGGATGTGGACCGCAGACTCTGGATCCGCCTGCACTCCTGACAGATGCGGATGTGCGTGCAGCCCCGCGGGGGCACCGAGGGAGCCGGAGGAGGCGGGGGCGTGGTGTTGGCCCCCAGCGGGTCCTCCAGCAAGCGCTGCGGCCCTGGCCCCATGTCCGAGGGGCCACCCCCCGTGCCAGCTCCTCCAGTCAAGGGTCCCGAGCCACTGTACAGTTTCCCGTTGCTTAGACGCATTTCCCTCACCAGTCTGAGGGGGCGCGGGGCCCCCAGCGAGAGGCGCGTGGGGTGACGCGGCCCCCCAGAACCCGTCAAGGGCCTGCGCCGCCGCGAACGAGAGCTCTTCTTACAGGAGATGGCGTTCCGAAATTCTGTCAGCATCTCCTGGCACACAGACACCTGAGAAAGAGCGGGGGTCAGGAGGGACAGCGGGGCGGGGGAGGGGGGAGAGACAGGATAGATCCATTTAGAGAGCATCGAAGGGCAAAGAGCAAGATGGATACAGCAACGAGGTAAGAAGGATTGAGAGCAGAAGGGTGAAAAACAAAGGAGATCAGAGAAAGGAGTTTGGAGGCGAAGACTGCAGAGAAAAGCAGGAGAGCAACGGGAAGAGGAACATATAAGAGGAGCAGAGAGGCTAGTGCTCTGCTGTCACATTTACACTACAGGCACTCGGATTTCTGTGCAAGACGCCGACAAAACTCACGTTCTATACATATTTGATAAAATGGGACAAGGGAAATAAACATTAGAGGATCGTTGTGACACAGTATAACACTGACACACAAGTACTTCGCACAGACAGTCATGCATGAATTCACCGATGTCACCATCTGCTGTGCCTGAATAACTCCGGAGCATCGTAGGCCGCGGCAAGAGAACCTCTTACTCTCGCACTGCGGAATAAAACGACTCTACATCGCCGGAGCTAAATTAATCATTTCTTAACAGCAGCGGGGATTTTCTCTTTGCACGTTTCTCCGTGTTATTGTCCGCTGTAACAGACACATGGACGCAGCCCTGGAAACTGCCAGCGAAACAGCACAGCACAACAATATAAATAATCCAATTTTCCTTTTTCTTTTTGCTGTTGTATCCACTTTTGCCTGCAATCCCCCCCTTCAGGAATCTCTCATACCTTAACTTCCCACAAATCCTCCCGCTGTACGGCCCAAAAGTACTGATGTCAGCATATGCAGTCCTCCAGGACACAGTCCTGCGAGCCACTGGCTGTTTGTCACTCCATAAGTTGCGCATTGTGGCACACTGTGCGCTAAAGTCACCAAATGGAGGAGCAGCGACAAAACAAGCAACCAACACGTCCACCCGGGAGACAGTTATCAACCCTGGTTAACCGACAGTCTCTGTCCTGGTGGAACAACTGAGGGATTCGTGCTAGATTTTGAAATCCCACCCTTGTCTCAAACTGTAGTGTGTGATGTAAGTGTTCCTCTGCTGGGACGGTAAACCTTCTGCGTCCAGATGTTACGCTCACTTTGTACAATAGGGTAACATTTTACCCGGGAGGCAGAGTAACTGGCGTAAAAATTAACACGATGACAAATGCTTATAAAGACAGAGCGAAGCGATGAAGAGCACAGATTATGGCGCACGAACAAAGATGAGCGCCGTGGTGGAGAGGCACTAGAAAGAAGGTGTTGTGAGATAACATTTACTACAGGTGCAAATAAGACAGCGCGTAAAAACTGCTCAACAAACCAGGCCATTTGCAAGCTGAGCTCACGCCAAACCCTGCTCACACCAGGACGGCAGCAAAGCCACGAGATGCCGCCTTTGCTCAATGCACAGCACCCCTCAGTGAGACACAGCGACAGCAGCCGCACGGGCGACACACACACACACACACACACACACACACACACGCACACACACACACACAGAGACCACAACGGGCGCGCACACACGTCGGCGAGCCGCCGCGGTGACCTACTGGGGTGGGTCTGTGAATTCGGCCAGGGCGAGGGTGGGGGCGTACCTCTTCTGTCTCGGCCGAGCGGCGCGTCGACCACACAAATTCCATTATGGCCACGAACACGGCAATGATCAGGCCACAGATCAGCACCACAAATATGCCGCCGATGTTTTCCATGCCAAGGCCTGGTGGAGAGAAGAACAAGAGCAGTGCTTTCACTGTTCACACCGCTGTCTTCCCTGTTCTAACCTGTCAGTTACGCTTATATTTCCTTGCTCGTCACCTGTAGCATCTCAACACCTTCCTACGTGACCCTGAACTGTCCGACATCGATGTGCTCTGAATCTGCACACAACTGCTTAAGTACAGCATCAGGTCCACAGTGGGACACGCCAGGAGCCACGCAGCTTCAGACGGTGGACCAGACACTGACCCTTGGCCCTGTGATCCTCCTCTTTGGGGCACTGGCCCCCCTCCCACCAGCGCCGCTTCAGGATCTCCAGCCGGTTGTTCTCCTGAAGCTGCAAGATGGCCAAGGTGATCTCGTCTCTGAACGGAGAGCCTGTGAAGAACAGAGTCGTGGAAACTTTTGGTGCAGTTCAGGGATGACATTCATCTGCAGACACTTCACCTGGGAGTTACGTTCACTGCGGGTCCTGTCTGCTAGAGTCCTGTGCAAAAACCAAGACGACAGCTGTGATGGCCGATGAGGACAAACCATTTCTGTACAAGGCCAACTCCAGACCACCTTATTTCTTCTCCTAAAGTCTGAGAACATTTTTAAGATACAGGGTCCCTCCCACCCTGCTCACCCAGCGGCATGCCGATGCCATAGCCCTTGGTGTCCAGCAGACCCCCAATCTGGGTGAGGTTGCAGTTGTGGCGGCGGTGGTACTCGTTCATGGTGCTCTCCAGCAGGAACGCGTACTTGGAGTTGAGTACGCGAGCGATACCCTCCTCGGTGCTCTTCACGAACACACTGGGCTGCTTGGAGTGCATGTAATTCCACATGCGCTGGTATGTCTGGTATCTCGAATTCTGGGAGAGGGGGACACATGCGTAGAAAAGCAGAGTCAGAGCCACCGTCGTCGAGCTGAGCGACACCATCAAATCCAAAAGGAACGGGCTGAAGGTGAGCCGCAGGAACACTCGCGCGCCAAGTCCACCAACGAACCCGCAGCGCGGCACTAACCTCGCAAAATAACGGCTCTCTCAACGGAAACCCAAAAAAATGAGCGATGCGGACACACAATGGCAAGCAGTGTCTGGCGCCACAGTAAGTCGTCCCCACACACTGACAAACACAGATGCCAGCACAGATGCCAAAGCACTTACACAAGTAAACACAGGCGCCCAGCCACCAAACATAAACGTAAACACACACAGAGGCGCACGCACACAGAGGCGCACGCGCGGGCAAACACAGCAACGCCCTCAAGCGGCACACACACACAGACACAGGGCGGCTACTCGCAGCGCCGAAAGCGGCAGAATCAACAATTTCACACGCCTCATTCATTCACTCTACAAACAGCTATAATTCCAACACATGAATGAAGATACGCTCTATGTTTACCTACAAAAGCAAGAGTTGTGGGAACGACAGGAAAAGTATAAGGGCAGCTGGAAAGGTTTAAGTTCATGCAGCGATA
Source organism: Arapaima gigas (assembly GCA_900497675.1). Classification (NCBI taxonomy): domain Eukaryota; kingdom Metazoa; phylum Chordata; class Actinopteri; order Osteoglossiformes; family Osteoglossidae; genus Arapaima; species Arapaima gigas. The sequence continues at coordinate 548,587 of UFQX01000325.1, read as the reverse complement.
TGGAGCACGAAGAAAAGGAAAGCAGAGCTGGGAAATACCATGAAGAAGGTCATGGTGCTTCCCCCGTGGATGGTGCCATATTCGATGTTGGTCTGGTCCGCGAGGTCGTCTGGGGACTCGATAGGCGCCTCCATTCTTTGCACAGTGAGGAAGGCAGCCAGGTTGGCCGTGTAGGATGAGATGATGATCAGGGTGAAGGCCCACCTGAACGAGGAGGTTAAAAGGAGCTTGGACCGTCACTCAGGCACAGCAGAGATACATCCCCTAAAAATGTGGTATATGAACTTGGATCATTATTTCCATTGATATGTCACCGAAAATTAGCATCTTCTTCAATTATGAATGCAGGGAAGAAACCACAGTAGTATTTGCAGGACCTGTGACTTTGCCACCAAATTAAATCAGATTTTTTTCGTATCACATTACAGGTGTTACTGACATCGTGAAATATCATTCATGCTCATTACTACTTTCAAATTACTGTAGTTATTGGGGTCCATTGACTTCACCAGACTGCCAAAGGGGGCAAAAAAAGTTTAAGAAGACCTAGATGAAGTTGGGGCCATGAGCTCTGCAGCCACTGGGACAAGTGCACTAAGAAGCACTTCTGCAGGTTGTTGTTACCAATGGCGATCCACCTGATCCATCAGGCCACACAAGGACCCATCCCCAATTAACTGCATTTACTAGCATTATTTATTGGTGTTTATTTAGTTGTTTTATGCTTTCGATATTTATTGCTCTGTCTACGATGAGCATCTTGCGTTGCGTGGCCTGTGTGCTCGGCTGCTGTACGGCAAATTTCCCTACGGGGATCAAAGTCTTATCCTATCCTATCATTAATGTTTCACTGATCTCCCAAAAACCCAGGAGTAAGTAGGGCCACGGCCAGGGGGTATGTGGCTGTGCAAACTATCGGAGTCTAAAGAGAACAGCAAAAAAAGCACGTTCGGGTCTGAGGAAGACGTTTGCAAGCAAGAGGACATTTTGGAGTTCAGTAAAGTCATGGATGGACACGTTGCAGCTGGGCAAGCTGAGCAGTCAGACACGGGAACTGCAGGTGAGGACAGAGACGGAGAAAGTCGTGCGAACTGACCAGACCCCACTGACGCAGCGTGTGGACAGGGCCCGCGGCATGATCTCTGAGCCTTGCTGCATGAAGCCGCCCACCGGGAACCACAGGCTGTTGCCCAGGGTGTATTGGTTCTCTAGCATGTCTCTGCGCTCCCGCAGACAGGGGTGGGGGTTGTACCACTCATAGGGGCTCAGTCTGAATGAGAGAGAGAGAGAGAGAGAGAAAACCTTCAGCACCTCAGTGACGTTAAACTGATGTAACTCCAGTAGTTCAGATTAGGCTTCTTTCCATGGTAACTGATGGGGCTTATTATTCACACCTCAGCTTTACCCTGTAATGTCAAACTACACCAATTCCTCATACCCAAATTTTCGCTCTACAACTCTAGAAAATTAATACTTAAAGATCAGTAGATGCATTTTTACCCAAAGTTGATCCATAATAAACAAATCAACACCTGAATGAAATAAATTTTTTAAAAAATCACTGGGCAGTTTCAGGTTGGAGCATCTGATTTTGGAATGTTTGAAAAGGTATGTTGATATTTACTAATATGTTAACCAATATGCCATTTAATACGCTAACTGTGTTGCCTATCTATTTTCCTTGACTGAAAAATACTGCACACACAGGATAATGTCATGGCAAACGGTCTCCTGTGATACTGTTATAACCAGTCACTCATTCACGGCTCTTAACCGCCATCCTTGACTGACTATCCTCTACTATTAGTCCAATTCACGGGCAGGTAACCTACCCCCAAAAGGCTCATTTGGACACGCCAGTCCAGTGATACTTATTTCAACTTATCTGTCGTTTATTGTAACACAATGTTCAACTTAAATGTAAAATACTTGAACGTATTTTCCAGGTTTTATAGTAAATCTACAGTGTTCTGCCCTTTTGTCCTGCTCCTCCTCACGATCCACCACTACAGCCCACTGAGGCCACAGTCTGGTTGCGTTGCTGGTTTTCAAGCTTAAAGGGCCCGGCTACGCCTTCAGCCCGAGCTGAAACGCATACAGCGGCTTCTCAAAAACAACTGGCACCAGAAGTTTGTAACATTTATTCATAATGCCAAAATCATTTCACCAAAAATGTCACAGTCAATAAGCTACTACATAATATACAATCCCAGACTTTGTTCATGGCTGAAGCCCCAGGAAAATATCAGATTAAGCTATAATAATCAAAAATACTCCAACACTTCAATACACCCATCCATTATTCATAGCCGCTTGTCTAGTGCAGGGCGGCGGTGGTCCGGAGTCTTTCCCCAAAACTCCGTTTCGTTGTGAAACGCACAGTTGATCACTTTGGAAAGAAGCAACGGGTAAAATAAGGTAAACGTGGTGTTTACACCTGTGGCCTCAGCATCAGAGCAGCAGCAGGCAGTTCAGTGCTTAAAGCTGCCTCCTTGCACCTGAAGAACCTTTGAGCATCATGTTTACCCTAAAATAATACCCTACATAAATGGATTCACTAAAGGAGCGCGAATCTCCGCTCCAGCTGTTGATCAAGATGCCATTTACTGTCACCGTGGGTAAAAGCACAGGCTAAATAATGCAAAACAATACCCAGCAGACTCTGGTATTTTATTCGTTTTCATTTATTTCATTAGTCAAATTGACACCATCTAATTTAATTGGCACCGCAAATATAATTCACTGAACTGATAAAGTCAAATTTGTTCTATGTTAAAACTGCACATTGAAGCTGTTAACAACGGTGGTGTTTTAGAACATTAATAAAGCGTAAACTGAGCCAAAGCAACGTGGTGCGCGAGTGTCGGTTGACCCGATTCTTTTTTTATTCTTTTATTTAAGTAGATTTTTGAACGAGATCTTTGACTTAAGTGTTTAAACGCACATTTATTCGAGTATTGCACTTCACTGCTCTGCCCACCTCTCTGAACAGCAGAGAAACATAAAACATGAAGTTGAAACCAAGTTCACTTAAAATTCACTTTTTCCTTGCAGCCTGTCACATGACCACTTCAGGTACCCGAGTACAAAATACCAACAAACCTTCCATGACAGCTGTGTTGTTGTACAATTCGCATTATAGGGCCAGTTGTGATGTTTAGAGGGGTTGTTTTTTTCCCGCTTTATTTGCACCTTATCGTGCTGTTATGTTCAGCACGCTGACAGATGTGGGCAGGTGTCAGGTGCATCGACTGAAAAATTTTCTAGCAGATTTTTATCGTGCTGGCTTTGTGATAAATGGACCTCACCTTGCAGCCAGGAAGAGCACGCAGCTGACAGCCAGGTAGGCCAGCAGCATGAAGAGCCACACCGCTGGGGAGAAGGGGTCCAGGAAAGAGAAGTAGCCCGGCTTTCGTCCCTGGGTGGAAAAACACCGTGAACAGATTCGTACGGGACTCTACTGTTTTGCCCTTTCAGGCCACTAGAGTGCAGAAGTCTGTTCTGAATAGCCGTGTAGACAGGAAAATGCAAACTAAGGAGCTTTTCTTATTTAAATGTGGTGATATAAACTATTACATCACCCAACCCTGCTGTTACTTTCAACTTGCACCCCCCCCCCCGGGGTTCTCACCAGGTGGACCCTGTAGAGGATACTGATTCCGAGCGTCATAAAGGGTTTGGAGAAATCAATCACTTTCTCCCTCTCCGACGTGATGGTGAAACCTGCCACAGCCAAGTCGGCTTTCTGCGGGATCAGGAGAGAGAATTGGGGGGCATTCAGACACTGAGGGCAGCGAGGAGGGGGGGCGCTAGACAACACCGAGATCACGCGGAAGACCGGGTCCGCAAACCTGCACCCACGATGCCGCTCGCATTCGTCAATTACGGTGTAACTGATTAACGGGGAGCTAATCGCCCTGCGGCGCCAGGAGAGAACGGGGCCCGTGCACAGTGTGCGAGCGCCACAATGGGACCGCACCGCGGTAATTGAAGTATACCACGGTATAATTAGTTACCGAGAGCTGCTCATTAGCCTGTTAAGGAGTCCGTTGTTTCCTCACGACGAACCTTTCTCTCCACCTAGTCCTCACTGCGCGAAGGGTGTCGTGTGACAAGCCGGAGCACTAGCAGGATACCGGACGTAAGCAGTTACCCGGTTTATGAGCTCTCCAACCATGCCGGTCCAGGAACCGTTGGGTTCTGGAGCCCCGTACAACCCATCGTCCACCAGCTTGATCCGGAAGGAGAACTTGAGAATGTCAGCCAGCTCCTTCAGCATGTCCACACAGAAACCCTCATACTGGTCATTGCCCTGGAAGTCCTGGTAGTTGCCTTTACGCATCACATAGGGGTCCTCCTGCAGGGCACAGAGCACAGGTCTGCAGACGCGCTGACTGTCTAAGGAATCCCTACTGCCACAAACACACCTTGACCTACACAGCATGGCCTCCTCCCTCCATAACTCGGTTCCACTTACCAAAATGGTGGTGACAATGAGGGTCTTATTGGCGAGTGTTTCGGATACATTGATGTCCAGGGTAGTGGAGTTCATTGCCAGTGTGTTGTTGGAGTACCATATCCCGATCTAAGAAAAAAAGAGGATAGCAGGCAAAACAGAAACGTGAAAAAATTGAATGCAGCCCAATCAGATGCAGCTCAACCTCTTAAGCAATTTCTGGGGAAGAAGAAGAAAAACAAAAAAAAAAAAAAAAAAAAAACTCATTTCTAAGATCCCCCAAACCCAAAGCTGCAACTCACATAAAGCTTGCATGCCCAGCTTTGATCTCTAACCTCTTTGTGACCTCCTCTGTGCTTCTCCAGAATGCGAAGAGTATAGTTTGTTCTCTGGCCTTTGCTGTTGAACTCTACTCGCCCGGTCAAGCCATCATACTCCACCTGAGACAGGAATATGTACGAGTTTAACAAAGAAACAGGACGACAAAAGAGAAATGCAGGAAAACACAGAAAGTGTTCCAGTTCTCCTTTAGTCAGTTGGCCAGAATCTCTTGTCCTCGGCTCACAAGCAACAAAACGTTCACATAGAATAATAATTTCTAGGGAACAGCAACTCCAAACTGACAACCAGAAACTGGGGAAAAGCAAGGAATCTCTGGAGACTCTGAGAAACAAACAGCGAATAAATCCAACAGAGAGATGCAGAGGACACAAGAGAAAACCAGGCAACAGACGTGAGAGCTGATTGAAAAAACAAGCGAGAGCACAAGCATCCGCAACAGGACTGGGTGACGGAGGGACAAGAAAAGGGAGACAGGAATTCCGACAGCCAAGGATACGATCAGCGCGGAAGGGGAGTCAGAGAGCAGCCGTGACGGCGTGGGTGTCGACGAGGCGCAGAACGGACACGCAACTCGTACAGAAACAGCCGGTGCCGCTGGGAGAAACGTTACAAAACCTGGGCCAAAAGAACGTTTCCCCGCGAGCGCAGAGAAAACAGATCAGTCGGAGACCTTCAGAGTAGCGCCACTGTCCGGGTAACAGGGACCTGCACCGCGGGGGACCGGCCCCCTCCTCTCCGCGACACAGTTCAAAGATGGCACTATATACTTATATTAGTATGAATTTGTTCACAAAAATAAGCAGCAGACCAGCAAAACGAATTAAAAAGCGCACGGCACGTGGGAGCACAGCCACACCCCGTTCCTGGAGAATCACCTGCAGGTTCGCCCACAGTATTTAATGGACGACGGAGGACCGGAGGCGTCGCCCTGCGGGGCTCGCAACGGCGTTTCGGCGGCTGCTGCCGAATGCTCCCCTTTGATGTTTTCTCCCGCCTCTGTTGTATTATTTGCTTTGTGAGCTGCGCCGCCAGCGCAGAGGCAAATATTAGCGGTCGGCTGTGCGGTTCCGGTCGACAGCGTGAGCTTTAATGAAAACGTACTTATGAGCGAGGCCACTGACACGAGCACCGGTGGACACGGTCCGAAACACGCGCCGTCGACGATCGCACGTGGGACTGTAGGGCGTTTTTGAGTATGGCGACATGGTACACGCTTCAAAACTAGAGCCGAGAGAGAATGAGAGGGACCCCCCGATACAGACCATGCGCAAGTAGTTCATCAGGCTGGTGCCGTGCTGCCAGATCTGCGGCGAGGTGCAACTGAGGGGCTTCACCCCAATCTCCTGGCTGCGGTTCAGCTCGCGGACGGCGCCCACCACTACGTGGACGGCATCAAACATCAGGGCTGAGGACAGCTGCAGGTAAGTGACAAGAAGGGGGGGTCAGCAGGTGGAGCAGTGACCTTCAACGGCTGTCAGAGGGGATGGCGACATACTGAGCTGCTGAATGGGATGTGTCATCGCCCTGGTTGTACACAGCTGGGGATTAAGTGAGCAGGTTAGTAAGACTCGGTGGTTATGAATAGATAGTGAGAAGAGTGAGTGAGTAATTAAGGTTTTTGTCTCGGTGACAACAATAGCGTGTGAGTAGGAGAACAGGTTAGTGAGTCAAGGAGTGAGCGAGAGATCCGTCTACGCGATATCATGTAGGCAGCGTTCAAATGAATGGGAGGGTTACCGGGTGAGATTTGTGTCGGCGATAAAGCGCGGAACGTTTGGACGAGAGGGCGAAAGACCTACCGCAGGCCCCGGGTAGGGACTGATATCGCAACCTTCTCTCCACGACAGGTTGAGGCTCCTGATGAACTCCAGGTAAAAAGGGTGGCTGGTGTTGAACATGGAGAAGCCCACAACGTTGGACTGGTCGTCCACAATGTCATCTAACCTGAGGAGCGGGAAATCCTGGGAGCCAAAAAGAGAGAAAGAGGTAGATTTCCTTGGACGACAGTGATGCAAAAGGTGCGCAAAAAAAAAAAAAAAAAAAACAAAAACTAGAGAGGAGAGTGGAAAAGAGGACACAGCGGTGAGAGGAGAGAGGGAGGAGCCGAGTGGTTTAAGCTAAGTAAGACCTGTGGAATAACTGGGGCACGGTGCCATCGTGATTCTTCCATGCGTATTTTTATCATCTTACAATCCTAAATTGTCCAAAAAAATCCAGTTTCGTTTATGCAGAGGCCAAGGTTCCTTCGCAGCCTCGTGTGATGGAGATGGAGGCAATTCTTACCATAGTGGTGAGGATGTACTTGTAAAATGCCGAAGTCATCCCCAGCTCTGACGCCTGCGGGGCAAACAGACAGCGACAGACAAGATTCAGACTGCAGTTTTATTACCCTTTTACTGCTGTGGGCTCATTTTCTGGCAAGAGCAGACAAAACTTACAATAACACCTTTTTTTTCCTCCATGTAGTGCTTCAGGTGCTTGCCACTCCTTTCATAGTCTTTTCAGTCTAATAATTGCTGTGAGTCTTTGAAAGTCCCTGTCTGTGATTGAATTACACTCCGGAAGGAGCTACAGGAGATACGTGACACCCGTAACAGCTAAATATACCCAAATCCTCGCATAACGGCGCCGGTCTCTTTCAGAAAAATCACAGTTAGGCAAATTCCTGCTGCGAGGTGGCAGGATGATCATGACATCTTACAGAGAAAATCTGTTCCCAAGCAAAAAAAAAAAAAAATTATTTAAAATACCAGAAAACACCATCCTTTTTCACAATTTCCGCAACAAAACTGTCGTTTCTAACTTGCCTTCGAATGTCAACATGTTGGCCCCCCTCCCGTTCGCTCATTCATTCATTCATTCATTATCAAAGACCGCTTGTCTGGTGGAGGATCACAAAGGTCTTGGAGTTTATGTAGGAAGCGCTGGGTGCGAAACGGGGTAAACCGTGAATTACGACACACTGATAACTCGGCTTATGGATGTTTATGATGGGTCGTTAAAACATAATACTTTTATGTTAAGTAAAATCACTAAATGGAGGATTCGCTGCCTAATTAAATTTTAAAAATCATTTTACTAGGCTTTTCTGGGACGGCAAAACGTGGTCTTTTATTTATTTATTTTTCTCAAATGTGGCAACAACAGACATGGCAGCGTCGGAATGACCCCACACTGGAATTAAAAAGGCTGCATAACAGAGGTGTGGCGGCGGTAGGTAGTGTAACAGACAGAGCTGCTGCCTAACACAGCAGGGTAGTTTGTACCCGGGCAATTCAGGAACCTTGCTCAAGCATACTACAGCAGGAGTTGCCAGTCAAACCTGCCGCCTTGAGAGCCTTAGCCACTGCGCCACCTGGCTGCACTCGCCGTTGCGTATTTTGTGCAGGTAAAATTACCGTGTTATGACCTAAAATGCTGCCGTAATGAAAAATAAGGCAGTTGCGTGAAAAATGGGTAGATGTTTCCACAAGTCGTTTTGTCACAGCTTTTCTATCACACATTATATGAGGGCTGGGTGTGTGATGGCTGACAGCCTAACAGCTTTTTTTTCCCCATAAAACCAAGGAAAACGCAACGGTTACCGCCCCCTACGACCTTGCATACGTACGGACATATCTGGGTTTTCGTCGACGTGTAACAGATCACACGGATTATCTCTAAGCTACACGTGAAACACGTGCGATCACTTCCACGAGGACTCGTGTCATCAGGCTAAAACAGGATTAAGCCGTTTTATTAGCAATAACATCTTACGCGCAGTGGGCAAGTCTGACCTTTTTAAGGATGAGATAGGAGATGGAGGCATTGGCGTCAATGATGATGGTCGCCACCTTGTCGTCACGGATCTCCTTCAGCAACGGGGTGGGGTCCAGGTTGTCGTCGAGCATTCGGATGGATAGCGTTTCCCTGGAGATGAGGAAGCGACGCACCAGCTCCTCCAACCGCAGGAGGCCTGGGGCCGGAGCAAACACAGGGGGTGGGTTCAAGCGGCCAGCTTTTTAATTAACTTGCAAAAAAGAACTGCTTTCATCGCTCAAGTGCCGTGCCGTGCGGTACAATAAAAATGCACAAAAATGTAAATAAGAACATTTAGATTCCTGGGAGAATCTCTTAGGGCTGGGAGAAATTCCCCGTTTCACAGAAAATGATCCTGCAGGCAGAGCTGTGATCACTGGATGCGGCCAAAACATTTAATTAGTTTGGGGGAGGGGGGTGGGATCAATACCCCCCCACCCACCCAGTCACATTCATCAAACAAAAATGCATAATGGAAGCAAAAGTTAGAAGGACATACAAGCAGAGGGAGAATCAGTCATAATTCAGATGAGCACGTTTAAAACTTTTTTCAGGAGGGACTTTTGTCCAAATCGAGCCATATTTCAGGCCGTCGATCAAAATTTCAAAACGCTGGAAATAACGTCGAGCCCTCACTGCTCTTTCTGTCCGCAGCGTAACTCCAACAATCCTGTTTAGCACATTTGACTTGGTCAGATTTTACAGAAATAAAGGATTAATTCCACACCGCAACACAGTAATGCCGTCCCGTTTGATCTCTTTCTTTTGACAAACCTGAGATCAGAGGAGTATCTTCTCGAGTTAGCAAACCCACCCGAGTTCATTTTTAGGATAATCGCTAATAGGATAAGAGCAGAGGGCTCAGGCACCCCCCCCCCAAACCCTCACCATCCCGACAAGCAAGCAACACTTTGTATATCTTTCCCTGAATTCAATTTACCAGCTCTAACCAGTCCCTCCGAGGAAGGGAGGATCGATGCAGACACCCTAGAAACCAGCACCGAGGGTCTAACACAAAGCCCATTTGAACAACCACGTCACACTGCTCTTCCCGCATCGGCGTCACCCTAAATAGCCCTCCTGAGAGGATGATTGTTCAAACACCTGTTCCACCAGCACGGCAACCCCTTCCCTCCCAGTGTGCCGCCGGCTGGATCTCATCCCGGGGGCACCAGCTTCTGTCACATCTAACTGGAGGTCCTCCCTGCAAATGGAAAAGCACCAGCCTCCAAAAGTAGAGTCCCACCAATCCACACGGGTTGCTGGTGTTAAAAAAAACTCCCTTTCTGCTTAGTGACGCGAGTGTCTTCACAGGGCCGGTGGAGTAGGGTATCGCTGTTCTCCAAAAGAGCAAAGGCTGAACACAAAACCCATCTGTTACTGCTGACATAATTACTAGTATTATAGTTGTCATAAGTGTCACTTTGCATTTATTTTTGTGCATCAAATATTTATGCAAACAGCTCTTTACTTTCCAGTAGCTTCGCGTAACACAGCCAGCCCTCAATTTATGTGCACTTGCAACAACAAATTTTTACCTAGAACACAAACGGGTTTTTAATACCATTTCTGAATTTAGGTGTCGATCTGCTGAATAGAAAACACTCCAGCCAAAAAAACTGACCAAAAACAAAAAAAAAAAAAAACGCTACGTGGGTAAATACGGTAATAAACAGTGCTGTTCTACCCAGGTGAATACGGTAATATTTAGCACTATTCTACACGGGTGAATACAGTGAGGATGTAAGTTATCACTGGGAATGAGAATTGAGTTCTGGGGTTTCATTTTTGCAAGAAAGCAGTTTGTTCTCCCGGTTGTTAATAAAACAGCGTTGCATTTGCTTCAAGTACATCACAGGGGCAAATCCTTTCAAACGCCAGTTTTCGAGAGCCAGCTAGGCGCGTAAATCGAGACGACTACTTCTTTTTCCCCTCAGCTGCATATTCCATGAAACAAATCTCATCAAAAAGGTCATACAAGCTTCTGTTCATTTACTGCCTTTTGCTTTTCTGTGTCTCCAAGATGCACATTTACTAGCACCGTGGCTCATCCCACGTTCTCGCTCTCTCGCCCGCGCAAACAAAAGGTGAGAAGCAGCGCTGCTGCCACCCGGTGAGATGAGCTGATGTACAGCGCGGCGCTCGGCAGACGTCCTCTTGCAGCCCCCAGAAGACACACGGCGCCTGGGGCCGAGCTGCGGAAGAAGCCCGGCCTTCGCAGGAGCCAAACCAGCAGAGCGGCAAAGTGAGAAACCAGCAATTACATCAGCCCGGTTTGTGGACGACGCCATTGTCAAACATACAAATCACCAACTTACACTCGGCCTTCGCGCACAGCAGGCTGGCTGACGGGTAGCTGAAGGAGCGCAAGATGGCCCCGATGGCCAGGCTCAGGTCCTCGTTGCTGGGGTACAGGCTGACTGAGGCGAAGCGCAAGTATGGAAGTCTCGGGGTCTCTTCAGGACCAATTTTCACATGAGGGATCTGGCAAAGACGGGAGAGGGAAGGGAGGACAAAACCAGGGGAGAGGAGGTTACCAGTGGTATAAAACAGTGACTAAGGAGACGGCGAAGGGGTGTTGAGGTACATTGGACAGCATCTGACTCGATTTGACAACAAAATCCAAACAAGAGTCGACGATATCATACGTGCATTTACACGGAAGGGGTCCCACCTCCTTCTCGCCACATATGTGGCTGACGGTGGAGCCGGAGGCCGGGCTCGAGGCCGGGCCGATGACCGACACCACGCCCTTTGGCAGAATCTGACACACTGAGGCAGGAGGGAGAAGAAAAAGAAAGGCGGCAAGAGTCAATCTCCCTTTCAAATGAAATTAGAGCTGTGCCCTCTCTGTTGCTTAACAGCTTTGTCACATATTGATCCAGTTGGCAATTTCGATCAGCCGCACAGATAACCGCTACACAAACGTGTGCTTTGCTTTGCACGGTGTTTATTTTGCAGCCGCTCCGATAGGTGCGGCAGTTTCAGTGCCGTCTGGCTCGGCCTCTGACGGCTCGAGCCGCAGTCCAGCGCACCGGGGCACCCCCCGGTATGCCGGGAGGGGGCACGAGGAGAACTCACTGGTGTCCGTGGTCTCGTACTGAGAATCTCTCTGGAGCTCAAAGATGTCCACCTCCACACGGGCCCTGGCCGGGCCCTCCATCACGCTGTTGATGTTCTCACGAGCCAGAGCCAAAGCCAGGCGCTCCCCTCGCCCGCACACAGACTGGTCATCCAGGATCGCCGCTGGCAGGGTGGGTGGGGGGGGACAGAGCCATCTCACAGGTTTAACGCCAACGGGAAGAAATGCACACCATCTCACAAACCGCGTGTGAACCAAGCAGGGCCGGTGCTCACCCATTCGGACGGAGGACAGCACCGGGGCCTGGCTGCGGGAGGGCGGGGCTACGCTCATTAACAGGAGGACAAAGTGAATCGACAGCAGCAGCGCTGGCAGAGCCGGCATCTTCCACTGCTCCTCATGGAGAACGGTCTTCTGGCTGCCTGTTCCGCCACCTGCTGGACAGGAGGACCCATTACACCACCACACAAGCGCGAAACCAGCCAGGCTGGGGTTGCTTTAATTCATGCACCATCACACACGTAAACATGCACACACATACCCACACACAGCATGCGTGGTGCGGTTGGCACTGGAAAGTGTGACACAAAGAGAAATATTCGATGGACGGACAAAAACAGGCTCAGCAAGCTAAGCTGAGAAGCAGGCCCAGACGCCTTGCTTAAGCACGAGTCAAGATGGGCAGTGACAGTCTGTGAGTCAAACACTGACCTCTCCGCAACCTTTCACCCCCGACACCAAGGCGAAGAATCAGACCGGCAAAGCAATAAACATTCGGCTGTAGACTTTTCACCCCCGACCTTTCCAAACAAAGAGGACGATTGAACATCTTTATCCGACCCAAGGGATGAAAGAATCGCCGCACCCCCATTTCCACTCTCTCCCTCTTTCTCTCCCAGATTGATGCCTCCGTGCCCAGTTGAGTGTTTCAGTGGGCGGATGTGTGTTGCCATGTGTGTGATATTATTCTGGGTCACAGTGTTCCTGTTGCAGACCGTTTTTCAGTTTTTCGGCTAAGATATCAGGACACGGTTACGCAAGACATTATGATAAGCATGAAAGGATCCCAGGTAACAGCGCACACAACCTATGCTACATACGAACGTAAACCAATACGGGAGCCGTGCGGAAAAAAACGCTAATTAAACCGTCGCCCTCCCGCGCATCCCTTAGCTGCGTTTCCCTCGCGAAGGACGCAACGGCGCAGTTTGACAGTGTATTGACTGGGGGGGGGGGGGGGGG
>UFQX01000325.1:505663-518197 GCA_900497675.1 Arapaima gigas | reverse complement strand
GGGGGGGGGGGGGGGGGTGTAGACAGTTCACAGCAGAAATTGCAGATTCCTGGGTTTCACTTCTAATTCAGGATATTCCTTTGTTTTTTTTTTTTTTTAAAAAAAAAAAAAAAAATTTACAGCTGGAGAGCGAAGCAGAAGACGTCCCTCGGTCTAAGACAATGGTAGAGACAGGGAGATGGAGATGCACAGGGGCGCAACAAAAAACTGTTTTGATACAAAAAAGGGCTTTTCTCCCTCCGTCTCTCTTACACCCGGCCCCTTCCACAACCCTCTCCGTGGTACGCGAAGGCCTGGATGCTTATTCAAAAAACCGCCTTGCAGACCCAATCTCGCACCGAAATGAGAACGGATGGAGAGAAAAACAAAAAACAAAATCAAAAAACAGATGAAGGTGTCTGTGCTGCCACCTGTTCTCTCTGTCCCTCAGTTTTCCTCCTCTGTACAGCCTTCCCTTCCGGTCACACACACACACTTCTAGAAACAATGGCTCGTGTGCGTGTTTACCCGGGCAACAAAGCAAAAGATGCAATCGGATTCGGTTAATGAGCCCGGATAGCAGCAGAGACCCGGTCTTCCGGCAGCAAGTGTCTGCTGCTCCGGCCCGATTACAGCCCACCGGTCTCGCTGCCCGGAATGACAATGACGGCGGCTCTCGCCAGCGGTGCTCGCAGTGCTCAGCTCAGGATCGGCATCAGATTGTCCCCCTCCTTTGACTCTAACTGGCCCCAGACTAAAATCCTGCCCACTCTGCCATCCATCACAATAACACAGCCACTCTGTCCTTCCAAAGCAGAGCAAGAAATGAAAATAGAAGAATGGAAGGCCTTGACGTTTATTTACCCCCCCTGCCCCTTTCCACCTGTTCCTTCCCGTTTCTCCTGAATGCTGAACCTCAGTCTCTCACTCCGTTTTAGGCCTTTTTTAGGCGGCTGCCCTGCTCTGCTCTTTTTCACTCGAGAAATATGATGAATAATGGATTTTGCATCGAGATGCAATCCATTCCAGACGCTCAAGGGGTACAAAAAAATACTATTACATACGTTTTTGTAGGTTATTCCCCTGACAAAAACAAAAATAAAAGTAGAGGTTTACGAGGAAGTTCCACGTTTTCGACCGCGCTTACAAAGAAATCCCAAAAACTGGCAGATCACAGCGTGAAGACGTCCAACAGTCTTTCCAGTGGATCCAGTTTAAAAATCCAGCCGTTTTCCCGAATTCCATTCTGCTGTCTCACGAGGTGGCGTCTTACCTTTGTACCTCCATCAGGTCAGGTCCATCGTAGGTCACAGATCTCAGAGGGTCCTTCCAGCAATGTACAGGTTCCTCCGTGGATTCCACAGCTAACTGAGGTAGATGTGGTGGACAAACAACTTATTCTGGTTTCTCCGCCCAATCACTTTTGCAGGATCAACAGAGCGCCCTTTGGAGTCAGCTTTAGATCTTCAGCCAAACCAAAAACCAAGTCAATATTCTTCACCAACCTCTCGACTTTGCATGAGAAACCAGGTTCCCCAGATCCAGTCAGACATTAACTAGTCTAGCATCAGCATGGATCCATTGGTTCTCAACTGGCATCGGGGTGTGGTGGCTGAGAGATCTGATAGTCTCCTTGAGTGCTTGCAGCTACAACATGGGGGTGTGACCCCATGGCGGGAAGTTTGGACCCTGGAGGAGGAGGAGGTTGCGGAGAGGAGAGTCAGTGCAGGGAGACGCCAATCCTGCGGACATGGGGAGAACGGGCCGGGGATGGGGGGGGTCAGTGCTCGAGACAGTGACATTCTGTGTCATCGTTGCCTGCTGTGTGTGTCATTGCCTTAGTCATTTTCTTCAGCTCCTTTGCTATCTGGCCTGTCTCACTCTGTCACACTTTTGCGACGCCCTAACAAATCCACTCCTCCCTAGTCACCCGTTCCTTCCATCAACAGTTGTCTCCCTCTCTCGAGCTGCCAATTTCTGGCTTATTTCTCGTGCTCCAGCAGCCCACCTTCTGATGTCCGCATGCAAATATAACTCGCTTGATCCTCTCTCACTCTTTATTTCAGGATAAATTTCCACCGGACAAAAGGACACGGAAAACGTTATATAAAACAAACACTCCTGGCTGTTTGTTTGAAACAGACAGACATACAGAGCGCACTAATAGCAACCGTGACCCAGTTAAAGCCAAGATGTCGTGAGATGTCGACAAACAGTAAAGGGATTAACATTTTTTTTGTACCCATTTACAGTCGGACCAGCGAAAACCGCAGGTGACTGCGGTCAGGTGAACCGCTCTGAAATACCCTTATGGAGGCGCTTGGATTTAGTCAAGCATATTCAACAAGTCCCCTGTTTTACGGTGATATTTTAGCGAACGTGTCTGCATGTGTGCACCGGAGGCGTGTCAAAGGTTGAAGGCTGAGGGAATAAGAACGTCTAAGGGAGCTATAACTGCCGAACGTGGAAACGATCCTGGATTTTTGCACACAGTAGCACGTGTGAGACTAAAAATATTCCTGCAGTCAATGGCAGGAGGACTGAGGGAGGTCAGAAGATTAATGTAGATGCTGTTAAATTTGTCCTTCCCCGTTGTTTAGCCACACGAATGCGGGAAGGAGGAAAAATGTTCCACAATTATGAAAACGAACCAAGGTTGAAAGTCTAACGTTTAGAGCCGAGCACGTTTCACGTGACCGTGTGTCCCTGCTGTCAGCGGCATTGCCTTCATAGCTCATTTTTCTCAAAGTTTGACATCTAATGAAATGTGGTCATGGCTCAGAGTCTGACATGGAGGTGAGGGGGGGGGGGGGGGGGTNGGGGGGGGGGGGGGGGGGGGGGGGGGGGGGGGGGGGGGGGGGGGGGGGGGGGGGGGGGGGGGGGGGGGGGGGGGGGGGGGATTTGATCAGAGCCAAAGGGTGATGGAAAAAACAAACACAAAAAATGCTTTGATAATTGTCAAAACTATGCTGCATTGTTTCATGGGGGTATGTGAGAGGAGATGGAGGGATGGCAGAGGGGAGAGGAGGACGGGGGGAGGGGGGGGAAGGGAGCAAAAAGACGGGGTGAAAAATGGCTGATGACTGTTAGGAACGAAATTAAGAAAAGGCTGGAAAATGTGCTGTTGATGCCTCCGGTGGAGGACAAACGACAGACGGGAGAACAGAGGGAGGAAGGGAAGGAGAGGAAGAAAAAAGAGAGAGGAGCACACTCACCCATCTCAGTTCCCGCTCCACAGGCGAGCACAATTCCGGCACTGTGATTTCATCCCTAGCAGGAGCAGAGCGAGGTGCTGAGGGACCATCGCCGGAATACCAATAGGACCACTATTATGAGCCGGCATGACCACGGCAACAAGGCGCTGTGGGGAGAGAGACACGGTCAGGTCTGCGGCCGGTGCTGCCCACGAAGTCCCTCATGTGCAAGGCAGTCAATGCCATCACCCCCTGCGGCTCCCCCTTACAATAAAGAGAGAAATTAAAATAAGGGTTACACAACCGTCGACATGCGCACCGAAACGCACGCAGACACGCGCAGACACTCACTAGGCGACGGAGTTGCAGTGACACCCCAGGATGGGATTTCGCAGGCCGTTCTGAGGCGACAGATGAAAGGCAGCGATGACACCCCCAGCTCTCCCTCTCCGTGCCTCGCTGAGAACAATTCAATGACTGAATGGCTAAAGCAACTGCTCCTTTTCCCTTTCCTCATCTATTCTTTGTTTTTCTTTTTTTTTCCGGTCCCTAGAAATTTTGCTTAGCTGTAATTCCACAGCGCACGACTGCAAACTGCATTCATTCTCTCTCTCTCTCTCTCTCTCTCCCTCCTTGCTCAGTTGTATCCCCGTACCTCCCAGTCCAATGAGCGGTGCCCCTCTCTCTCTCTCTCTCTCTCTCTCTCTCTCTCTCTCTCTCTCTCTCTCTCTCCTACCCCCCCTTCCCAACACCCACTCCCTCTCTCCCACTGTCTCTCTCTCTCTCTCTCATGTCGCCTGCTCTAAATAACACATATCAACTTCGTCTACCCTCTTACCCCCCCTGTCATTCTTGGATGTACATCAGGGGAAAGATTTAAAACATCCAGCGCAGTTTGCCCGCGGATGCGGACTCCCTCAACCGCACACGGGCAGCCTTGACACAGCCACATGCGCAGGGTGACCGTGGAGCGCTCTGACACACGGTAACACGCTAACACACTGAACCACATGTGAAGGGACGCTGGGGACACGGACGGGGACACACACACACACACACACACACACACACACAGACACGCGCGCGGTTGCAGCAGCTGCCGCGGGGCGCTAAACAAGCCGGCACTTTGTTACTGGCACCATCACTCACAGCCTCGACCGTTTAATCCAAAAAAGAACCAAAACCATTTGCCTGCCGATTTATTTTTTTCGTGGGAAAAAAATCGCTTTCTGTTACAACATTTGGTCTCGATTCCGCAGCTGAAAGTAGAGCTGTCAAAATGGCAGATTAAAAAAAAAAAAAAAAAGAAACATATCTGTGTATATAATACAGAAGACAAAAACAGCCAAAGGTGAGAGCGGAAAGGTTTGATGGGATCTGACTCCGTGGGTATCTACAGGAATGACCTTTCTCCTGTCTTTCAGATTACATCACGTTCACCTTTTTGATCCCTCGCCCCCCTCGCTGGCCAGGGGACGGTTCAGGTCGCGTGCTGCCTTGACCACACAGTGCCTGTCGCAGGTTATGACGAAGTTTGTGTTCCTGGAAGGTTCCTTCCGGTACACCTGCCCGCAGCGTGGCCCCACCCCCAGCATTTCTCTCACCAGCCTGCTGAGGGTCTCCCCTGTTACCTCACGCACACCTGACCCATGTCGAACAGTGGTCAGCCTGTCAGCCTCCCCTGCTATTTCCACTTAGCCCAGCAAGTCGTCCTTCATGGCGCCGTGTCTCCCAGTAGCAGTGAGGCGCTCTGCTAACACGTGAACGGTACAGAAATGCCTGTTTCCCAGGTTCACGCACATCTGTCCCCAGCTCTCGCTCGGCCCACCGGTCTGCACCAAGGCTCTATGGCTGCTTTCACAACAAACTCGTCTCTAATTGTTTATGGCCTCTCTTTGTCTGTCTGGTATTTTCTTTGCACTGCTTCTCTATTAGCTGAGGCCTGTGAGGGAAATAAAGGGGAGAGACACAGAGGGCTGGAAGAGAGAGAGAGAGAGAGAGAGAGAGACAGAAAGAGAGAGAGGCAGAACAAGAGTGTGGGAGGGTGGGTGAAAGAGAGGGAGAGAATTGACATTCAGCCCGAGTGCTGCGCCTTGCCTGTGGAATAATGATTAGCTGCTCAGTATTCCAGTCGCATAGCCCCTACTATCAATGAGAGGGGGAGCAAGAGAGAGAGAGAGAGAGAAAATGAGAGAGGAAGAGAAAAAAAGAGTGATGCACACAGGGAGAAACAAGGTGAAAAAAGAGGGTGGGTTCGAGGAGGCAGATGAGACGAGGAGAGAGGAGATGGAGGACAGAATGGCGGGAGGAGCAGTGGAGGCAGGTGCATGGCGCGGATGCTCAGTGCACGCGCGCGCACACATCCACGCTCAGACACACACTTGAACATGCAAAACCTTTTCAAACAGATGCACTTCAATAATAATACATAATTACCGCAATAAGACGCGGAGACATCGAGTTGATGCTCTGCCTCTGTTTGTACATGTTTTGCAAACAGGCGTTTCAGCAGGCAACATGAAACACCTTCAGGGATGCAGATAGGAGACCGCAACACGTGCACACAAACACGTATGCGCTCACGAGACGGCGCGCGAGAGGGGAACACTTTGTCAAAGTCACGGCGGGTACAGCCACCTCAGCAAAGCGAGGAGGAGACCACTGGGGAAAAGGGAGAGAGAGGTGGGCCGGGAACAGAGCAGCAGGGACCGTGAAGGCAGATACCACAGCATTGGCAAGGAAAACATGTGAGAGGCCATTCAGATTAAAAAGGACGACAGATTAAGGCGTGAGGTAGGTAGACGGGAATCGTGCAGACGGTCTCGGTCACTACGGGAATGGCTGGTACGGTGTTCAGCTACAGCGTGTGGAGCAGAGGAACAACAAGGAAAGGAGTGGGTGAAGAATAAAAACAAAGGAACTGCAGAGGGCGATTTATCAATAGTTTGAAGCCATTGCCAACATGTAGAGGAGCTTAGCTCTTGCCAATAAAGCCATTTGAATCTGAAAAGGGGAGGGGAGGGCCGCAGCAGAACCCAAACAGTACGAAATGTTAACCTTGTCCTTATTCTGCAGTGACATCACCCGACTTGCCCTCGAGGCAGGAGGACCGATAAACAAAAACACTGTCGCACATTTATGGAGACGTGAGGACACAGTGGGCCGAGAGGCCAAGGGTTACGAATGAAGGCTCAACGGTTCCTTCTGCTCACTTGCAGAAGCCTTATTAAGAAAAAGTCAAAAAGAATAAACACATGTACTATTAAAAAAAAAAAAAAAAAAAAACTGTGCAAATATGCTCCACGTCCAACAGAATAAAAGTGGATTTTTATTTTACCGCTACAGAATGTAAGAAATGATTCCTTTTTTGTGCTATAATTGAGCAGAATATGAAGCAGCATTAGCATAGCAGAACCGCGTGTGATACACAAGCTTGAAAAAGGTCCGGTATTTTTAAAGCCAGCGAGGCAGAAATAGCTTCACACCACTATAAAAAACAAGGAAGCTCCTTTATCAGAGAGCAGCAGGATTTCAATACTTCAAACTAAAGACCTGCAGATTAATTCACCAGTAGAACTTCACTTATCATATTTATTGATGGTTGGAATTAAGAGCTCAGCTGAAACAAACCCAACGCAAGGGCCCTGTAGAAAGTGCATATCCATTCATTGTGCCCTGTGATTCTCATATTAAACAATTGATCATCTTAAAGGTTGCATCTGGATTGCTTTTAGCCTCTTAATGATTTACCTTCCTGCAGACCACAGAGCAATCTGCTCACATACATTACTTTCCTCACTGAGGAGACTGCTGTCAAACAGTAACACCGTACCTTGATATGCAACCGCATTACAGTGTTTGTGAGCTCGCGCTCAGTTAATCTCTAATACCATGGAGACATTCCCTGCTTTGAGTACTGTTAAAACGGAGAATTTCAAATTGAGCACAGCTAACTCTGTGCGATACCTCCCTAGAGCCATGTAATGCAAGGTATTACCTTCAGAAATACAGACTATTTTATTTAGTCAAATATGTGAAAAACATACAGGGCTTTTTTCCTATTAAAGGAACACCTTGACAGTTGAACCGAATGATGTTTAAAAATTTTTTTCTGAAGTTCTACTGTATCTATGTTTTCCCAATTTTCCACAGGTATCTCTACATTCCCTGTATTACTTGTCAGGGACGTGGGGAAACCCTGAAAAACTGTTTGGCTGTTAACCACTGAATAGAACTCTTCAACACTTAAGACTTGTATAATAATAAAAAAAATGGGTTCTGTGAATCTGTCCTTCACACATTTTACTGGTCAAGCCGGCAAACCGTGCTTTGATTTAATCCATAAAGAAAGTTCAGCAGATGCTGTTAAAGTCGAACACGGTACGCAAAGTGCTACTTACCAGGAGTCAGAATGTAGAGTAGTTGGTTAGAGCCAAGCACTACTTAATCCAGATGAGCAGTCATCTAAATCTACTGTGTCCATCAACGAGGTCCTTAACCTATACTCCTTCAAAAAGCACACAAGCAGACAGCAGCAGCCAAGGAACACACAAAAGCTGAAGAATTGGAAGGAGTCCTGGACAGCTTTTTCTCGGTAGGAGGAAAAAAAAAAAAAAAAATTTGAACGCCAGCAGTCAGGGACACCGTTCCAATCCCTGTAGTATCTGCACTTCTACAGAGACCCCAGAAAAGCTGAATTGACAAAGCAAGGCTAATATTCAAGGACGTTTTAATTTGTTAGATATATATATACCCTCTCTGATTCATATATATATATATATACACACACACACACACACACACACACACACACACACACACATATATGAGATGAGCCAAATGCTGTTTGCAAGTTGACTGCCTTACAGCTATATACTTGAAAAGGGAAATAAGAGTAAGAAACAGATGAGATATACGCCACAGTTTAGTTAGCTGTGCAGCTACTCTTCCGTGTTTTAATAAGTACATTGTTGCTTTTCTGCTTCAACAGCAGAATTGCTTTCAAAAAACTGGACTATGCCAGCTAACAGCACCTGGCTACCTAAAATAATCCTTATGAGGCAGATGATGGAGAAAACCCACTGACTGACCTGTGCTCGATCAATATAACAGCAGAAGCAAAGTAACAGCTGGCAAAAGTATGTTAGTCACATCATCAAACCCACATATCAATAATATTTGAACAGGGCACAGAGGAGTCCACTTTCATAGGCAGTTCTCTATGCGCGCGCGCGCGCATGTGTGTGTCTGTCCGTGCACAGGTTACAAAACTGGTCCTGACAACGTTCAAGTCAACGGTTAACATTGCGGCATGACATTCCTAAAGGAAAGCAAATGTTTGAAATGAATAGAGCCAACGTCTTTGTCGCTGGGCTCTTGTCTGGAAGCACTGTTCCTTTTATTAGAGACATGGCCAAAAGAGCTTTGAGCTTTGTTTTGTGATTCACTTTGCATGTTCCGGCACTCCTAATTCAATACTGTTTATGTCATGCCGGCGCTCTGGCAATTTGCTGTCATGCCAATGAGGGGAGCCGAGTCTGACGAGGGACAAACAGCGTTGCCTGCAAATGCTTACCTTGTAAAATGATGGACAGAGATCAAATTGAAGGCTGAAGCAATTTTTTATTGAAAATAACAGCAGTCTCCAAAGCCTGAGGCTGATAAAACTCAATATATATGTACTATACGCTTAGAACAGCATTTCACACCCCTTTGGGTCAGCTGTACTTCTTTCTCCATTTTGTTTTTCTTTTATTCAAAAAACAGTGTTTAAAACCATCTCCTTCACTATTCCCTCACTTTCTACCTCCAACAACCATGAGACCTCACCTGTTCTCCTCTAAACTGTCTCTTCTATAATGAACTCAACTGCGTGTTGGATGTCCTGCCCGTCCACAACAGCGATGGAGGGGTGGAGGAGGACCACAGAGGACGTTGCTCCGGGGAACAGAGCGGCAGCCTCAGATTGGTCGCCGGGAAGGACAGGGGCGGAGTCGTCTGCTATCTGGGCCGGGGTCTGCACAAACAGGATGGTGCGCACGGCGGCCTCGCCCTCGCCGGCCACGTCCCGTGCAGCAGCGCTGCCTCCGTGCACCCTGAAGTGCTTGTCCAGGTTTGAGCGGGACCGGAAGGCACGGGGGCACACAGTGCAGGCGTAGGGCTTCTCACCGCTGTGAGTGCGTGCGTGTTCCGTCAGCCTCGCCGCCACTGAGAAACTCTTCCCGCACACCCAGCAGCTGAAGGGCCGCTCCCCACTGTGGATGCGCTCGTGATCCTGGAGGTGGGGCAGCTGGCGGAAGCGCTTCCCACACTGGGAACACTGGGGAGATGACAGAGATTTGATGGACCGTGAAAGAAAACCAATGTCAAAAAAAAAAAAAAAAATTTAAGCATAAGCTCAAGTGTAGCCTACCAACAAAATAACCTCACTGCTGTGCTCAGTCATCCCCTCTGTGGGCACAAAGCTGACTAAGCAGACATGTCTGTGGACTCGGCAGTGTTTCTGCCACAGGAAATTCATTCACACCGACTGTTGCCTGTCCTGCATATTGTTTGTTGCCAAATCCACAGCAACTGCGTAATGTTGCTGCAGCAGCGAGTACTACCACAGACGGCAGAGCTGGCAGCCCGTGCTCCCATTGTAGATCAAAGTTATGGAAGGGGGGCACCCAGTGATGAAACAGACAGAAAACATTTTAAGTTTAAGAAATAAATAAAGAATTAGAAATTTTAAAAAAACTAGAAGTTTTCCCCACACACAGTTACACAAGAGTTATCAGCTACCGAATCTGACGACGTACATACGTTAAATATATTTCAAAACGTTGTATTGAAACATTGTACACACGCATAGAAACCGGAAGCACGGTGGCACAGACTGGTACCTCGTAGGGCCTCTCCCCGGTATGGATGCGCATGTGTAGTCGGAAGGTCGAGGCGTATGCGAAGCCCTTCCCACAATGCTCGCAACGGAAAGGCCGGGGGGTGCTGCTAGGACCCTTGGTAGCCAGTTGTTTGCAGTGGGCAAGCACATGCGCCTCAAGGGCGGCACTGGTGGCGAAGCGGCGGCGGCAGGGGCTAAGCGGGCAGCGTAGAGGTGTCTGCCCCGTGTGGGACAGCCTGTGGAGATCCAGGCCCTCCTGGGTCACGCAGCAGTGACCGCACATGTCGCACTCCAACTGGCCCACGCTCCGCCCTCGACCCTGACCACGTCCCCGGCCACGCGCGCGGTCGTCCTCCCCCGAGCAGCGGCGAATGTGGACGTTGAGCACGGACTGGCTCCGGAACTGGGCAGAGCAGTGTGGGCAAGGCTGGGGCTCCTCTTCTGAGAAAAGTACAGACACAAGGCTGGCAGTCAAGACAGAGAACGCAGAGCAGCACCAACTGCCTGTGTGCCATCGGTCAACTGTTGTTGTTACAGTAAACTGCTTCTTTTCATACAAGGCCAACATGATTCAAGATGACTACTGCTGAAATCAGGAGGAGTAGTTGATATTTTGTTGTATTCGGCTTTACTAAACTCCTTGGCATAGTATAACGTCAATATAAAGGTAGTAACAAAAGTACAAAGGCAGAAGTCCATATAATTCTACAGCAAACAGCGCAAAGTATTGATTACAAGTGTCATGTGAGAATTGAGATTCAAACATGATCCAATTCAGTCAAAATTTCTCATTACTAGGCTAATTAAGAGAGAAATTATACAAGTAATACATAAAGCTTTAGAGAAAGTTCCACTGTCAAAAAAAAAAGAAAAATAAATTATACTTAGGTACAAGTCTGTGTTGCTAGGAAACCTGATCAGACATCTTATGAGGGACAACTTACATGACTAAATAGCACGGCGTGACATTATTTTCCTTTAAATGAATTACTTGCACCAAGAAAATAGCAGTACCTGTTATTTACAAATAATGGCTTGTTCAAAATTATTAAGCACGAATTTAGAGCAAAGTGGATTCAAAGTATGTCAAGCTGCCCAGACCTGGGAGAAGTGCAGAGCAAGATATCTACGAACAAGTTACTTTTCCAATGCATATGCAGCATACAGTACATGTACCCTGCGCGCATCCTTGTATCTGTAAAGCCATTGGTTGTTTTCACTCCGTATGATTTCACATCTAACAGCATCAGAAGTAAATGGTCCACGTTGCTAGGGAACCTAACGTCGCACTTTGTGAGCTTATACTATGAAATGCCATGCAAAACTATTACACACGGAACATGCTGAATCTGTGTGAAACTGCTCATATAGCCGTCCTTTGTACTATTTCATTTCACTGTTGCAAAGGAAATGTTTTATGGGAAAATTTCAGTTACGCAGTAGTGGACATAGACACAGCCAATGTATTTTTTTGGTACCCAGTCATATAATATAACTTTAGGAACATCACAATTTTTCCTTTGAAAATTTTTCCTTTCCTTTGCAGTCATGTAAGTTGAAATTCACACTTTGTGTGATTTGTAATGTTATAATTACATTGTTAGCCGCCTCGTGTTTACTTTTATCAGATGAGATGTTGGAAAACAAAATTACACCCGTCGAGTGTCCTGTTTGTTTAAGGATTTAAACGTCAAAATTATTAATAGCTGATAAAAAGGTGTTCCATTTCTACAAAAACTATTCTGAAGGCAACACGTTTAGCGTAACGTAACTAATGGATTTCGCAATTTTTATTCACTTTTAAAGCTTTTGTCTCCGAAAGCCCTGCTTTCTTTGCACAGGAATTCTTGATGATTATAGAAAACTCAGGGATTAACAGGATTAGGTAAACAGATTATTTCTAACGCTGATTAAAACACCAGATTCCAGCAAAACAAACATTTTTTACAGAGAAATGCCGGTTCCTTCTGTTTAGTATGCTGATCATTCTGTGAATCATCATTAGATTCTCTTACAACATCGTAGACTCTCCAGACAATACAAGAAAATAAAAAACATCCAGAAGAAAACATACACTGATGGGAATTTAGCAAAGTGAAAAATGCGTTCTCTTCCTGGTACGAGTATGTATAATTACAACTTCATAACAGGAGGGGAGAATTACCAGCCTACGGGAGCTCTCTTTACATGTTGTCACTTTAAATGATACAGATAAAATGATTCCAAGATGAAGCAACGGACTAACGGCACACACAGAAAGAAATAAACAGCTGAACAGGAATCTACAGAACTAGAGATGATGCAGACAGACGCACAGAAAGGCTGGGACCGGAAAGCCACAGTGAGCTCAGACCTTGGTGTGTGAGAGAGTGCAGATCCAGCTGTCTCTTGTGTTTGAAGGACTGGGCGCAGTGGGAACAGGAGAACAGGTTACCAGTGTGCTGGAGCCTGAGTACAGACACGGGGGGGGGGGGGGGG
>UFQX01000325.1:480483-505615 GCA_900497675.1 Arapaima gigas | reverse complement strand
GGGGGGGGGGGGGGGGGGGGGGACAAATATCTTATCCACACCACTCTCATTTAAAGCTTATCGATACAAACAAATGTCATTACACAAACATTGTTCAATTTGCTCCACTACAGCCGCAGATGACTGTACGTTACGCTGGTATACTAAGGTGCAAACAAGAGAAATGCATCTCTACCACACTCAACAGTCCTGTGTTCTTGCTGCGGGAGCATAACAACATCCCCCAACACTGAGAAGAACCCACTTCACAAGGCAGACAGACAAAGGAACAGAGAAAAAGCTGAAAAACCCCAGTTGCTGGCTGAAAACAGCAGATCTGAAAGAAAAATTAGCGGTTGAGAGACAGGCACAAGTGTCAACAAACAAGCCTGTAAGCTTGGCAAGCCAACAATTACAGAGGGGCTGACATTTGCGGCGGAGTCTATAAACATTTATTTTCTTTGCGGAGAGGCTAAGTCACGGGTGAGCTTTGTTATCCTTCCTGAAGAAGACTGACCCTGTCAACGGCTTCATTCATTTAATTTTAAACTTTTATAGCGCACTTAAACGTAACCGTTTTCTTATTTCCGTCCAGCTATAATCTGGCAACGGTTGAAAGGTTGGGTCTGGTTGGTATGTTTGTCACCGCAAATCTTTTTTTGTCTCTAGTTTTCTTCTTAATTGGCTACAGGAATCAATACAATTAACAATGTTATGTCTGCTCACACTAACACGCCCTGCCTTTTCGGACCGGCCGTAAAACCCAGCTGTGGACGTCGGGTTGCTGTCTGCTCCTGGCTAGCTTGGGCCCCTGCCTTGCTGTCAGCCTGCAGCAGCCCTCTTCCCACCAGCCTCCCCAGACACGCACACACATCACCGCCACTTGCCGCCCACTTCGGCCACCGATCACAGACCACGTCGGACAGATTATTGACGGCGGGCGCCAGGTCTAGCCAGGGGGGCTACAGACTGTGCCAAACCCCCGCTCCGCAGGTTCTAGCCGTGTCACTTCTGCCGACTTCCACCATTTCATCCCCCAGCCCCCCATCCGCCCCCCATCACGAAGGAGCTCCTGGTCATCGGGACAGCAGCAGACCGACTCGCAGCTCTCTGACGCAACCTAATGACTCATCCGTTCAGACCATTACAGGCTTTGCAGACCACACAGATCTTTGCTTGCATCACATGTATTAAAACATGACTATTTTTTAAGTCCTGTTACACTTCTGCCGACCGCAACCACAACTTAGACTAAATGGGATCGCCAAATTCCTCCAGTTTTACTATGACTGGCATCGCATTTTGATTCTTGGTCTTTTCACACTTTTCTTATAGGGCTTGCGATTTAACCCATTATACAGCAAGAAATACTGACAGCAAGCAGTAAACCATCTATTACAGCAGTGTTCTTCCTGAAGAAACAGCATTCAGGGCTACAATTTTATGACATTAATCACCAGGTGACTCCCTATATAACTTCTGGATAAGTCCGCAGGAGACTTTTTAAACAAAAAAGGTCAGTTTATAAAAAATGTTTTCAAATATATTTTTATGCTGCTTATTGCAATTGCACAACAGGATTTATTGCTAATTGAAATACACTGACCTTCCCACATTAAACACCTACAGACCTTCACCTCACACTGCTGCCTGACAAATGGACAGGGGCCCCTCCACCCCCCTCGGCTGCCCCACAGCAACTGCTATTGCTCTTGTGAGCCTAAGCGGAGGGGAGAAAACGGCCAAAGGAGAAATCGCGCTGGTGGACGCACGGCACGCGCAGCATCGAGAACTGAGACTCGGCGGAATACTGACAGCTGATGGGACACCGGCGTTCTCCGAAGCAAGGCCGCTCACCTCGGTGCGCTGGGAAAAATTTAGAGCGTAAAGATTTTAAAGCCCGTAAATCACAGTGCAAATGCATCCTTTGCAGAGGCAACGTGCCCATCAATAACCAAAATTTACACAGCTGAAATATTTTTTAACCACTGCTGACAACAATTACAGCAGTAATGACATTTTAAACAATTAAAAACATATATTTTCCACCAGTCTGCTTCATGTGCTTGCAATGCAATGAAGTGAGACATCCATGCTGAAAAGACCACAGTTTGCTCTTCCTTTGCCCCACCTATACATACAGATGGGTCAACAGGAAATCTGAAAATCCAAAGGAGGTGTTTAGCGTGTTGACAGCTGTCACTATCTGAGCGACAAGTACGGAGCTCACCTACAACATCAAGGCTCACGCTGGCAATGGCTGCACTGTATGTGCAACCTACCTGTTAAACCATTCTGACGGACTCGAGAGACGTGAGGTACATGAGCGATACCTGTGCCTCTGCAGCTGAGCACGTGTCTGGAACCTGGAGGGACAGTCTTCGCAGGAATAAGGCCGCTGCCTGCTGCCGTCTTCGCTAGCGTGGGTGAACTGGTGCCGCTTCAGCGTGCTGGACTGCGAGAAGGTCTTGCCGCAGCACTCACAAGTGTAGGGCCTGGCGCCCAGGTGCGTGCGGCTGTGCCGCATAAGGTTACTGGAGCAGGTGAAGGCCTTGCCACACACCTTGCAGCTGAACAGTTTCTCGCCCGTGTGGCTGAACACGTGGGCCCGCAGTAGGCAGCGACGCGTGAAGGTGCGCCCGCAGTGAGGACACGTGTGCGGGAGGGGGGCCCGCGACCAGTCTCGGTACAGCTCGGGGGGTGCGGGAAGGCTGTCTCTCTGGGCCTCTGGCAAGGGATCGTGCTTCTGCAGCTTGGAGGCCCCAGCGGAGTCATCATGTCCAGTTGTGCTGTCCTTGCTGATGTCCGATCCATTGTGAGCTACAATCTCCGCTGGAAGAAAAACAGTGCAAACAAGCAAATGATATATTTCAAATGTATCAACAGCCTCGTTGATCCCCAGACAGCCAAGAGGTCTCACCTCTCTGTCTCTTTCTCAGCAGGCTGAGTGTCGGGCCACTTGTTCTCTTTGGTGTCACAGAGGCAGAAGACAGGAGGCCCACCCTTTTGGGTGTACCGGGAATATTCTCCATGCTTGTGGCCTCTCCGGACCCTTTCTCACCACTGCCTTCCCTGTGCCCCCGTCGGTGGTAAAGGAAGAGCGTGGTGCTCATAAATTCCTGGCCGCACTCATTACAGCGGTGCAGCGCTTCTCCCAAGGCGTGCTGGGCCCTACGGTGTTCTGCTAACTCCAGTTCAGTACTAAATGCAGACCCACAGGCAACACACAAGAAGCTCGGAGTCACTTCAGCAGAGGCGGCTTCACCCTCCACAGGAACACCATTCTGGTCTGAGTCTTGCTCCTCACTTCCAGCTTCAACGGTTATGGAAAACGTCACGTTTTCTTCCGCGATTACCTGGACGCTCTCCGTCTCTACCTCTAAAACGCCCTGTTCAGCCTCTGTCCCCATCTCTGAAGTGTGATCAGTAGAGACAGGTCTCTCCAGATCCCCTGTGCTCCTTTCCTCCTCCACTTGTGTCTCTTCTTCCCCCTGACCTTCATGTTCCTTTTTTCTATGCTGCCTGCGATGATACAAGAAGAGGGTTGTATTCAGGAAGCTCTCCCCACAGATACTGCACCGGTGGAGCGCCCCCTCCAGGTCGTGGTGGGTTCTGCGATGGGCAACAAGCTCTGGCACCAAACTGAAGCCACACCCACAGTCCACGCAGAGCAGGCTTTGGCTCGGCACACCAGCAGAATTCGTCTTGCTTTTTCTATTTCCCCGCTTCCGGGAGGCCGCATTCTCATCCTGGGTCTTGTCAACCTCTCTCTCCGAAGCTGACTGGATGATCTCGGCGTCCACCTCTGCTGTGGCCTTTTCAGCCTCCTTCTGCTCATCCGTCCCTGCAGCCCCTAGACCCCAGCTCTCACAAGCTTCATCGCACTGCAGGTAGGAGTGATCCTGGCTGACCGCCCTCTCCCTCTCTCTGCACTCCCTCTGCAACTGCTCCACCTTCACAGTCCTCCAGTTTCCTGGCCCTACCACCACCCTCATCTCCTCTGCTCCAGATTCACCAGCCTCCGCCAGCGGTGTCCATTGCTCACCTCTGACAACCGCCCCCTGTTCATCGGTCTCGATCAGCAGCTCAGTGTGCCCTGCGGCCTGATAATCTGCCTCTACCAGCTGCCGACTGTGCCCCGCAGACTGTCCGTCTGCTTCTACCAGCTGTTCAATGTGCACTACAACCTGGGCATCTGCCTCTACAAGCTGCTGGACGTGCCCTGCAGCCTGTCCGACTGCCTCTATCAGCTGCTGTACAGGCCCTGCAGCTTGTTCTTCTGCCTCCACCTGGTTCTCAATCTGTGCTGCAGTCTGTTTGCCTGCCTCTATCAGCTGCTGCTGCTCGTGCTGTCCTGCAACCAGTTCAGCATACTCAAGCTCATTCGCACCTCCACCAGGCTCCTCTTCAGCGAGCAGGCACTTGCCCAGCTTACGATGCTGCTGCCACAGGTTGAGGGATTCAAAGAGAAACCTACAGTCCCCACACTGGTATTGGATCTGGAGACCAGAACCCAGGCCTCCTATGCTGTGGGTTTCGTCTGCTGGGCTTTGGTGCTCGGCTTGGTCGCGTTCTCGTGGATCACTGGGTTCCATCAAGGAATGGCTGGCTTGTGCCTCTGTGACATTCTGTTCAAAGATACAGAACAGATTAAGCAGTAATAGCCAAACTCTTCAGCTTCCTGATTGCCTGTCCTACACTGGATAAACCACATTACAGCTTAAAGCATCGCATAAACCTCTGAATCCAATTTAAAGCTGACTACAGACTTCTTTCTATAGGCCCACAACCAATAAAGAATTAACCACTGGGTTGAGGGGAAAAATGTTGCAGTGCAACTCCTGGCAGGTCAAGGGAGGACTGGCCATCCACAATGCAGGACATATGGTTTACACTTTGCTAAACACTAAACATAATGTACCAGTCANGCGTCGACCCTGGTGACGGACAGCGCCACCACGTACCTGTCGCAGAGCACGCTGGCCCTGGTGGAGGCGCTCACGCAGTACAGCCGGGTAATAAGCCCCCCCCCCCCCCCCCCCCCCCCCCCCCGTGCCCTCAGTTAACAAATTTGAGCAGAAAGTCAGAAGACATGTTTTCCCAGCACTTTGGGAGTAATTCCTGGAAGTGGAGGGCATTTATGTGCTGCTTTAACTCTTCTGTCCTGTTCCCTCTCCACACAAGTTTCACCCAGGTTTGCTCACACTTCGTATTGGCTCTTTACACACGATACACAGGACAGTCAATATGTTGTCGTATGATCACGCTAATCACCCAAATGACTTCTGAGCCCACGTGAGCAACCAAACACGGAAGCATCACACAGCTAGAACGGAGTGACTGAACCATGTAGAACCGTGTTGTTGTTATTATTGTGCACGTTAAAGTATGCGGGACCTCAAATGAACGTCAACAAGAAAATGTCACAGGGAAAATATTGTTTCAGCACTCTGTAAAATTCCATAGTTTATTAATGGCAGAAAATTATACAAGTAAACATCATATTTCACATGCTTGGTCAAGTTTAAACTAATCATAAGCTTTTTATTTGCTGCAAATGTCCAGCTGTTTGAAACATTAAACATTAATTTGCAGGCTTTTAAACTGAATACGACAACATTGCTCTGGAGCAGTTTAAACAATTTTGTGTAGCGGAGAATAAATTACATTACAGTCAAAGAGCAAAAATAAAGGTGTATACTCAATAAGGGTATTTTCCAAGGTGTCAAAATTCAACAGTGGGCATACAGAATCACAGTTAAATGTATGAATTATCACTAAGCTGGTTAGAAATGCTGTGCAAACAGAGGAGGTCAAGTTAATCAAGACGACTCAAGGTTTCAGCTGCAAAATGGGCTCTTCATTTAAGGACAGATTCGACTGTTTTGTGGACATGGCAATTCTGAAGTCAAATAACTGCAGAAAAAAATATCCACAGGTCCCAGATTTTATGGACACAAACTGCCAATGAGGCCAAGTTGAAAAACACATCCCTGAAGCTCACGGCGTAGGCCTCCCTTAACACAGCCGATTTTTAACGGTGGTAAAACACGCGCAAGATTCAACACTCCAATCAAAACCACATTAACAGACGGTACGAGAACATAACTAAAAATAACGCAACTCATTCCAAAAAGCTTCTCCTGCCATTATGCACTTTCAAAGCTACACGTCTAGTTGTCAGTGTGTATCAGCACTTAGTGATTTTAACACCGTGCTAGGTTCATCCTCAGAAACCCTGTGAACTGCCTCAGAAATTCACCGGTCTAAGAACAGATGTGGGTTATACTGGTATCTAACAATACAATGGACATATGTCATCAATTGTATAACTAAATAACACAGTCATTTTGAATTACAAGAACTGAGTAAAACCATGTGAGGGCAGCTCTGACGTTCCGGATGAGAAAAGATTTCTGAAGAATGGCTGAATAAATCACAAGTGACTGAAGCAATTAAAAAAACTCAACTTGGGACCACATTTAATTGTTGGCTTAAAAGAAAAGCCTCCAGATGTCTAGTCAATCATAATTCCTGTTTCCAGAGAGCTAAAATTTAAATTTAGGGCCCAGGCAGCTTCCATTCATACTTGATGCAAACACATTTTATTTTAATGCAAAAAGTCTTCTCCATGTTAGACTGAAATTATGATAATTTAATTATGATTTATGATAACTTGTTTAATGAAGTACACATTCAAATAATTAAACAGCTGATAGGAACATGGGCCAAAATGGAATATGGCATTTAGGTTTTATGGAGTGTCAAGACACCAGCTGATTGATTTGTCACGAGGCCAATAAGCCATCCATCAGGGCGGGGACCAGAGCAATGCATCTCTCAGACTTGCTGTCCCCCACTCACCTCCAGCTGCAACTCAAGATGCAATCTGCCTGTCACTCATGCCATCGTTCTCTGCAGTCATCATAAGCTGCTGCTGTACCAACAGCTTTATCAGGACCCCCGTTTAGCGGTTAAACACAGTCACAACGGAGCAATGTCCGCCACACTGGCAGACTGATGAGTCAGGCTGTTAAACTACTTTGTTTAAGGAAACAGGTGTCTTGCTGCAGCTTAATGTCCTGCGTTTTGGTTGACCAAGGGTGACCTGACAAACAGCTGCCCACAAAATTGCAGGTACCTCCACCTGCAGACCCGGAGCCTCCACGCCGCCTCCTTCAGAATTGCACGTCAGCTGGTGGGCGAGCACCTCCTCTAGGGAGCTGAACTCCTGGTAGCAGGGGTAGCACATGTACACAGAGGAGCCGTCCATTCCTGAGGGAAGAGAACACAAGGACACCACATATACATGGCTGCCAGACGTTGTCATTTTCAATAAATAAATAATAATAAAATAAAATAAATAAGATTACACTGACAGCCTTCTGATGTTGATTTCCCATTTACAGTAAAGGGATTCAAACAGTTTGCCTTGATCTTCCTGACCGACTAATCAACTAGCTAGATAGAAAGAACGTTCCTAAGTTATCGTGCGTAGTTCAGAATGGTAGTGTTAGCATCAGCAATCCTAGCTACCCTGTAGTCATCGCGAGCTTCTGTCTTGCAGTGCAGACCACGCGTATCATCCAACTTAAATAACCTCATGCGGCGCTATCCATTGTTGAACCAGTTAGTCTCAGAACAGGACAGAAGGAACATGGGTAACAAAAGGAAATATTAAAAATGAAGAGGAATTATTTATTTACTCTTACGCAATCCTTTGCCTATCATCCTGACGCCTGGCAATGCTGCAGCTCTGAATCACTGCAGGTATTACAGCACTTTCAGCTCAAGAGCTTTGGCAGCCTGGCAGGCTGGACGCTGCTCTACATTATCTCTGGCCTGAGAGGGATGTGGCCGTCGAATCGGCTTTCGCTGTCTCTCCCCCTAAGTTGCAAGTGTTCGCAGAGTGAGTGTGAGACGGTGGATGCTGTGCTAACAGATGGTCAGTTACAAAGCGTTGGCTGGAAAATCTGTTTTAAAATGCTGGCACGTTAAGTTAAGCCTAACGATAGGCTCCATAGCAACACCAGCCAGGGATCAAATAACTATTTTTGGAAGTTCCTATAACAGAAACAGATGTAGCTTATTTAACAGGAGAAAATTAACATTTGTAAAAATTCTGTTTTAAGCTGGAAGGCCACAAGGCAATTAGAATACTATCTCTGGTATGACATGCTTAACTGACCTTTGGGTCTAACGGCAAAATAGTTTCACAGTAATGCTAAGGTAGAGGTAAATTACTATCCCCGTGAACCATTTTACTACATTTCATAGCATTCGGGGTCTTTTTAATTACTACTAATTAAAAACGTGTAGCCTATTGTCCCTTTAAATGAAGCAGCGTTCGGGGGGGGGGGGGGGGGGTTTTTTTCCTCAGGGGGTTTTTTTAAAAAAAAAAAAGAAAAATCAAATTAAAAAAGAACTCANGGGGGGGGGGGGGGGGGGGGGTATTTTTCCATATCATCAACACCAGGGAGTGGTCCTCAGCTGGAAGGGCCGGTGCAGATGGCTTTTTTGAAATGCATGCTAGGCTGAAGAGGGAATGTTTATATAATGCCCATTGATGAATCAGAGATGTCCTTCAACAGACCAGCCATAAATAACCAATACTGCAGCGAAACTGCTTTTCCCTGCTGCTGTTTGAAGTTTATTGTTGGGAGAAAACAGTAAAAAAAAAAAAAAAAAAAAAAAAAATCAGTTGGAAGGTAAACTACCTAAGCTAACTGCCTTCAGCCTTTAAGGTCCTGTGTATTGATTTCCATCCAATTCACATTTACATTCATTCATTTAAGCGATGCTTTCCTTCAAAGCAAAGTACAACTCAGAGGAAAAAGTGCATTTTCCCAGCAGATACAAATACATGCTTCTCAAAGTATAGTCATTTAGTCCAATACCGCTGTTTTTGCTGGCACACGTTACACAAGTAACTGCATATAGAATTGACAAAGTACAAACTTTTTTCTAATAAACACAATACACTGAAAGTTTATAGGGCAGATAGGAAATCAGGAGAGAAGTGAATCCAAAAGAGATGTGTTTTGAGACCCTTCTTGAATGTTGAGAGGTATTTAGCAGTTCTCAGTGAAACAGGGAGCTCATTCCACTACAACCGAGAACTTTCGGTCTTTTTATTTTGGACCTGTTGTCCATGGGACCACCAAGCAGCCAGAGGTGAAGGAAGGAAGCAGCCTCGCTGGGGCACACAGAGCAATCCCGTGCTGCAGATATCTGGGAGCAGATGTGCTGATGGTCTCACAAGCTTAACCAGACTGTTGAACTCGACTCAGGCAGTAAAAGTGAGCCAACGGAGAGAGGTGAGAAGGGGAGACACATGGCAATGCTTTGGCAGGTTAAACACAACTTGGGCAGCGGCATTCTGGATCTACTAGAGAGGTCTGATGATGGGGACCAGAAGGCCAAATGGGCAGGAGCTGCAGTAAGCCATGCAGGATATTGCCACTGCCCTGACCGGAAGCTGTGGTGAGTGTGTTGCAAGATAACAAGAAAAACTGGATGTGACACAACATATCAATGTCTACATTGAAGTACATGTTTAAGCATATTGTTGTTCTAAAATCCTTCTAAACACTGATCGCAAGGCTGTTCTACTCTTACAGCTGTGATGTTATGAGAGAAGGACAAATCCTGCAGACAATATGCGCAGGATGGATCCGCAGGAACAGGTAATGAAACAGAGATCGGATTTGATCTTTGCTACTATTCTCATAAAACAACGAGGAGGATGAAATTGTTAAAGTTGAAAATTTGGTAAAGTCCTCGATAGGTGGAAAGATTTGCAAGTGAAGGATCTTGGTCTTGTAGAGACTGTGTTGTAGATGGTAAACTGTCACTCAAGCAGAGATGTCAGTGAGGAAAGCTGCAAAAACGTCTGATGCCAGATGAAAGGACTGCAGACGTAGGAGAAAGAGGAGGAGCTGGGAAATGTCGGCCAAGCAGCGACAGTCAAAAAAAAAAAAAAAGAGGTGTAGATGAAGTGCAAGGGCCCCACAACTGAGCCTTGCGGAACTCTTAAGATCTACACAGTAGACTCAGATCATTTCAGTGCTGATCCTTCGCTTCCAATCTGTTCTATAGACACAAGTAGGATCTGATGGGAGGAAGTGCCAAATGCTTCTAAAGCCAACTAGAGAGTTTCTGACACTGCAATAAGTCCGGTTTGTTGCGGACTGAACGGTCTCAAATCCAGACTGATAACCATCAAGAAGATCAGTCTGGACAAAGAACGTAGGAAATTGGTTATAGGCTGCACAATTCAGAGTTCTTCAGAGTTTTACTTAATCTACTTAATAAGGCCTGAGAATGAAGACCTGATTCTGGGATACAGGAAATGTTTCTGGTCACCTTATCGTTGTAATCCTTATCTGTTAGGCAGAAAAAGCATACTAATACCTGGAACAGTGCTCTAGATGTGTTCTTGAGAAATGGAGCACTTAAGGAAACGGCACTATAAGAGGACATTAATATTTTAAGTCGTGTAAATGGAGCTTGAAAACAATGCATGTGCCACCTAATACAAAATAGTTTGGTTATCTAGAGAAAGCTAATACAAATAGAACATTTGTCTCAAAACATTTTTTGATTTTTTTTTTTTTTTTTTTTTTTAAATATCACAAATGATAAATCAGTTTGAGGGCTTAGATAAGAGAGCACCGTCACAAAACAGTGCTACCGTAGGTTGTACTAATCAAAGTATTAACTGTTTTATGCAAACCTCTCAGTGGCGAATTCCGTTATAAGTACTGTATATACTGTACTTGTACCATTAGCTTGTCACTGTTCAACTTTATAGGCAATACTAATAATATTTTGTCACTTTTAATTTCACTTAAAATATATCCGATATCAGGATACTTTTGAAAGCTTAATTAGCATTACAGAGTAATGAATGTTAACATTATAGAGACATCAATCCAAACATCATCAGTACGTCACAGTCATCCAGAGCCTATTCCAGAAGCCCAGGGTACGAGGCAGGGTGTATCTTGGACAAAATAACAGTCCATCGAAAGGAAATCTCACACACACTCATTCACTCAAACTTACACACTCGACAGGCAACACAGACACCAGTTCACCTGAGACATGTCTTTGGAGTGTGGGATTAAAGCAGATCACACAGAGGAAACCTACACAAACACAATGAAAACTGGAAAACTCCACAGACTGAGCTCAGTTCAAACCCACTTCAAAAATCAAAGCCTCTGCACCACAATGTTGCCCTATAGATGCATTAGGGATTAGAGCAGAGTAATGTATTACTTTGTCTTGCATTATGCCACAAAACCACAATGCATTTGCTGATTTATGGTCTGTTTATTTTGTCATGTATGGTAGCTATCAGACCACAAAGCCACATAATGCACTGGATGTCTTGTTCTTGGGGACACTATTATTTTGGCATAAAGCAAAGATTTGCAGTGAGAGGCTACACAAAAAGGACAGAGAAAGTGACTGATAACTAAAGAGGGCTCATCCAAAGTTCTGCTCATAGAAGGGCTGTAAGTGAGTTACAGCTGAACTGTCGTGCACAGGTATCCCTTGGGTTAGGAGCAGGGATGCATGATATCAGTATAAAATGATAATTATTTTAATTAATGTTATCAGAAACAGGCCAATGCTTCAATTTGACTGATAATTCAGACAGATATTCGATGACACAGTCATTGCGTTGTAGAAAAGCAAAACGTTCAGGAGATGCTGAACTACGGTGCGAAAACGTCAGCGACACGGAAGCTTTTCGTCGTGAGAGTGACTAGTGTCGATGGCGAGAGACTATTCAGTGCGGCTTCTTAACGTGGTCGAGGAAAAGAGAAACAGAATTTCCCAGGACAAGGCAGAGGCAACCCAGACATGCCACAAACCTCCCCCTCGTGCTTAAAAATATAATGAAGCACTTGCAGAAAAAAAAGTTACCGGTCTTAAATGGTGTTACTGTGGTCATCATTGTATTGTTTTATCTTTTTTCCAATTTCCATTATTACATTTCCCCCCCCCCCCATCAAAAAAGCAAAATGTGTTGTGTAGCATTTAAGGCTACACTCTGCAAAACCTGAGAAACTAATATTACATAAATAAGCCATTACATTCATTTGTAATTCTCACACTGGCTGATCCATGTCCAGTTTTCTCTGTATTTCTTAAGCGTGTGTATCTGCATCAGCAAATAGGTACGTAGAAATGATTGTTAACTGGCATTAAAACTGAATTCTCATAACCTGCATCTCGATTTTGATTTACAAGTTTTCGGATATATGAGGGAACCTATTTAACAGCCTTTACCCCATTACAACCAGATACGAGGCTGATTTTTCATATTTGCAAGAAACAAGAGCCAAGCATGGGGAAATTCCTGAAGTTCGCACTGTAACACTAAATACATCTCAGACTTACAGGATTTCACCTCAAGGAGCCGATTACCAGGGACACATTATGGTCTTAAGTAGGGAGGTACCTGGATTTTCATTTTGTTCATGAGACTAATTGTTCCAGTGACTTCTGACTTGGTCTAATTGTTTTACGTTTATACATTTCACCATCAAACAAAAGTGTTGTTTTTTCACATACACAAACCAAACAAATCCATTACATGTTTAAGAAAAGTAATCCTTGGGCATCCCGTACATCTGCTGCAAAAAAAAATAATATACTCTACAACAGTAGCAGGATGATATCTCAGCTTGTTTTAGCTGGAAGGTGCTGATCAGAACTCCAGGGAGGGTCACCGTGTCCCACACATCTTGACCCAAATATTTAACATAAAATATTCAAGTGAAGATCGGTGTTATAACCGTTTAAAGTCCTGTAAGTCACAATGCACAAAATCAGCAGGAAAACAAAACGATCACTTTGAAGACACACCCCACTTACTAAGCTGCTGCCCTTTAGACACCCTGGACAAATATCTCACAGGTCCTGAAACCAGGGTCACTGAACACTAGACACATGACAAGTAAACATCCTCGTGCTGCTGGCTACAGCTTCAGCGGGCGGCATAATGGTCTTGAAGTCCGAATGACCTCTCTGGAAAATCCCAATTCGTACACAGATACCGGTGTTTGTACGATTATAACTTTTATGAACTGTGACTCTTAACATTTTGTTTCCTCGTCTAGTTAACAGACTGGCGGTGAACCTTAGAGGGACAAGAGACACGACTGCTATTTAAATAACACCCTCTGATTGTTATTTGTGCTTCTGTAGGTGTTCAGACAACACAGTCATACAGAAGAGCACCTTGTTACCAGGTAGCTAACATGACAGCTGCCGTTGCGCAGCCCACCCTGCGGAGTGGGAGAGACGGAGCGCCAGCGGGTTTCCTCTGCCGGCGTCCGCCACTGCGAGCGGCACTGCGCTCTTCCTCGGTGGTGTCATGGCGGCGAAATTACGCGCACATACCAAACGGGTGCCTCCTCGCCGCCGGCGGGGTAGTGACTCGCCGAACTGCCCCATGCTTCCATTTTTTTTTTTAACGTATTTTGCAGGTAAACCGTGAAGTTCACGGTGTCTCGATAATAGCCCACCTCCCTACAAATAATTAAAATAACTCACCGAAAACGACGGATATCAGAATCCACAGAATAAGAAAAAAGTTGCCTCTGTCTAATAACGGCGTGGCTCATTCGCTGAAAAGAGTTTTACAAACACCAATCGTGTCGCTTGATATTACCCAACCTGTTTTTCATGCACACGTCATCAAAATGCGTTTCGCTCGCGACCAGAGCGAAAATATTTATTGATGAGTGATAGGAGAGACTACTTTTGTTTTAATTTTTGCCATTTTATAGGATGCAGTTTAGTAAAAATGTTTGGTTGCCTGGCTCACTTCCATGGTTGTTTGCAGCATGGCCAGCTGACAGTTGTAGCAATTTAATTATGTTAACTGCTGAATATAGACCCCATGACGTATTAATCCAGTTATAAATGTAAGTGTACGATGCTGTATTTTTATTGCTTACAAGTGACTCACAGTGTCAAAACATATTGCCAAAGCATATAAATTATTTTCATCCAATAAAGATCCATGTATCTATTTGCATTAGCCACTTATCCAGGGTACACCTTGAATAGGCCACTAGCCCATCACAGAACAGACAGGCACGAACCGGAAACTCATCTGAACGCAAGGAGAACGTAAAAATGCCACCCAGACAGAGACTGAACAAAATCTAATTTAATATAAAGCTCTTGTTAAACAGTGAGACAGAACTAGAGCTGGGGCAAACAAAACTGATTTCCTGCAATAATTCCATACTCATTCCATGGTAGGACTGAAAATATGTATGAACTTCCCTTAGTACACACGGCAAATAGTTTCATTGTGTTGTTCCCTTTCACCTGTGACATAGTCTTTCACCTCTTCCCCCCTTACCTTTAATACGTGTCCTGTCGTCTTCCCGTCTTCCCCATTGTCACCTCTGTGGCATGTGACAGCACCTTGTCTTGTCTCATCTGCATGGAAGGGAAGTGAAAGGGGGAACTTGGAAAGTCCTGCTAGTCAGTCTCAGGGCTGGAATAAAAACAGACTTGAGGGGCTCCAGATACAGCTGGCTGGGAGCAACCCACTGGCCTGGGGAGTAGGGTGGGGGGGGGGGCACCAGAGACCCTCAGCACAGAGAACAGTGCAAAGGCTGAGTGCAGATCTAAGACTGGGTTTATGCAGTCAGCTTCACCAGCACAGGTATAGCCTCAAGCCACTGTGGTGTCACTTAATGTAGAAATTCCCACCTTAAGTTACACCACAGTGGGTTGAGGCAAGAGTGGAAAAAGACAGTAGCACACCAGGGAGGAAAGGAGTGGACAGTCAAAAGAAACAGACTTTTACACAAACGATCTATTGTGTTTTCATGAGCAGCAGATGAGCAGACAGTGATCTTGATCTTAAAATAAGATGACAGCAAATATAGAGAGCTGTAGTTGACAGCTCAAGCAGAGAGGGTAGAGCTGGCAGGGGGCAAAGTTACTATAAGCTTCACCGATGGAAATGAGGGGTACTATACAATTAAATTTAGTGGAACTGGCAAGAATAAACTTACCCATTTAACCAGCTATATGTTGTTTTTTTTTTAATTTTGATACACAGATGATGCTGGCAGCAGAGCGAGATATTTTTGTTTAAATATATTTTGCTCCGCTAATTACGTGCAATATGATAGAAAACACTGCAAAATTATTTTTAAACACTTCTTCATTTTAGGAAACTGCTACAAATGCTTACAAGACATTCCAGGGGTTTTAAAGGCTGCAAAGAATGAGGATACAAAATATTTTTTCAACAGGCCACAAATAACTTGACACATTAAACTTGCAACAATTTAGATTATCAATTTTTCCAGAACATTTCCATTCAGAATCAAAGCTAAACGTAAAAAATGTACTAATGCTACCCCCTAAATGCCAGAGGAATTATTACTTTTCCAGATTTGTGGCTAAGCAGCCTCTAAATCTGAATCTTGTAAATTAATAATACATCTATTATATATCCTGCTTTACGTGACAGTTTAGTCTAACAGCAATTTTCTGAAGACCTTCTGAAGAGTTTAATTACGTTCCAGTATGATCCTCTACTTCAGCTGCAACATTGAAGTTAAATATGACGGCCACTGGCAAAATATTTCACTCTTGAACAAAAACCAGTGAAATGCTCTAGACTCTATGCCAAGACCTACATAATAGCCTTCTGAAAAATTAAATGCTGTCAAAAACTAACAAGTTATGGCCTATATATGGCACAGGAACCACTGTATTTGGAAACGGTACAAACTCATTTATACTATCATACTTGCAAACTGCGCTTCGACGTTGCTGTTCTCAGCTTGCATCATCTTAATAGCTGCCACAGATCAGACAGCGTGGTCAACGATGGGATCCATGATCCTGAAGGAAAAGTACCGTCTCCTGTGCAGTCCTGCAATGAGGGCTGGGACATGGGAAACATATTCTCAGTGCTGTCCCAATACCCCCCAGGGACACGGCAGATTTAGCAGTTACACATTCTTCTTGGAGGCTCTGCTCCTCCTGAGTGACATCACAAGATCCACACATGCGATCCTCCTCCTGGCCCCAAGGTTGTCGGAGGAGGCACCTCTCGGAGAGGGAGGTTACGTCAAAGCTGTTGACAAACGGAACACAGATCGATGTGATTTTCCTGCTCTCTTGTACTTCATTTTCGTTGTCAATTTATTTTAAAAAGTGTTTTATGTTCTTGGAATAAGTTGTAATTGCTCACATCACAGATGCCAATAGTGACACAAGGGCAAGTCATAGTTTCACTTGACCCATGAGCTGGATTCACCGTCTCAGTGAGTATACTGGAGGAAGCGTGAAAATAACAGAAAACGGTAAAAAGTGACATTTAATGATCAAAATTCCCCTGTGTAGGTGTTTCAAGCACAAAATCTAAAACTCAGGACTGTTTGGCTGGTATTATAGTACCAGTGACTGCAGAGTTTCCACACACCAGATGAACTGCTTGGGAGGCCAACCTCAGTGGGACCAGCAGCGTTGGTGTTCAACTGAAGAACCTGAAGGACGGACACGAGAGACTAAGTCTACTGAAATGTGAGCAGCGCCAAGTAACGGAGTAAATCACAGACATCTTCATGTACTATGTAGGAACCTAAATAAAACACAAATAACTCCAAGTCAAACACAACTGTTTGAGGAGAATTAGAGTCAGAACAACCTACAAGCAGAGTAATTCTTAACTTTTTGCCATTTCTTTTCCTTTTCTTCCTGAAAGTACTGCCACTTATATTTCTACATTAAGGCAATAGCAAAATGACTGAAATAAACTGTGTTGTTATGTTTTAAGCATAAGCTTAACTACTACAAAAAATACAGTACCGAAATACTGTTTAACCTCATTTGAATTTTATTTAATTTAATTTACCGCTGTCTAAATTGCTGCTTATTCTTAATAGTTGTTCAGCTGACACTGCTGCGTAGGCAACTGAATATTAAGTTTGAATCCTAGCAATTTACTCATTTATACAAATGGGTCATTTTTCCTGGAGCAGTTCAGGATAAAAGCCTTTTTCAAGGGTACTAGAATCAGAGCAGAGGTAGGAACCCAGCTCCTTCACGTACGTGACATTACCCAGCCGCTGCCTCTTTACCAGGCTGGCTGCGGTATATGCTTAGCGCCCTTTTTTGCAGGAAGTTCTACAGTCCAGTGTGTTTGAAGCTTGCATGTCTCACTGCAGTGCTTTCTGGTGCTCAGATGGATGATCATGCAGCTCTGGAGTCTGTCCTGGGAGGAGAACATCTGACCACTTACTGCCATCTTGGCTCCTTCTACACACATCAAACATGTGTCCCACCTGACAACAAACACACCTCATTCTTAACCCTGAAAGGCTTCCTTCCTTTCTCCACCTTTCAGTCTGACCATAACAACACAATCATTTTCTGCAAAGAACTCCAAAAAATTATTCCCTCAAATATAAGTTATGTATTTAACTGCATCCTGTTGTCACTGAATTTGTAAAAATATTATACTTGTGTTAATATCTGTTTATATAATGGTAATGGTGCCGCACAATAATGTTGGTTATACATTTTAAAGGTTATTCCCCTAGAGTTATTTTTTTTTCCTAGATGAAGAACTTGACATCAACATGACATGAACCACTAAAAGCAGCCGGTCTGTAGGAGCCATTAATGTGGGTGCTGTGGTGCAGGATGTGGACAGATGGAGGAAGGTCAGGTCCAGGTGAAAAGTTCTTTCAGTGATACCGCAAAGAGAAATGAAAAAACTCTTTGAAAACGCGCCTGCACTGTCCTCAAAGAGGTAAAGAACAACAAAAGAGTTGGGTGAGAACGGACAGTGGAGCAGGTAAAAATGTGTCCAAACCAAGGTGGCGAGGGTATGAAAAGTTACAAATAATGCTGAGGGACTATATCTGCCCAGGACCACCCCAGCTCACGCATTCTGCTTCCCGGGACTGGCGCTGGGTCCCAGCAACCCTGAACCGTACAAGAGGATTCTGAAACCAGATATCACACACGGATCTGAGAAAAAAAGAAAAATAAAAATCTAATAAGGATAACAAGACTAATGGCTGAGGTCATTGTTCATTACTGTGCAGAAACATATGCCATGTTGCCAGCAGCGCTTCCTTCTAATCATTTAATTCTGCATATCTTCAGAATGCAGATCTGACAGCTACAGAGAAACCGTTTGACCTCCTACACCTCTCTGTATGTTTGTTCTGCGCCCACCCACTTGTTCAGCATCGCCTGCGGCCACTTCCGGACTCTTAAGGGGAGATTCTGCCCGGCGCCGCAGGAAGGGCCTGGGGACTTGTTATCAGGCCACGCACAACGCGAGTTGTTAGCAAGCTGGCCCACATCCATAAGTGTTTTTATCATTTGTAAGGTCAGTCCTTCTAGGATTTAAAATGTTAACCTGATCAAACACTTAAATTTCCATTCCTTCAACAGGCAGTAAGGGATTCATGAGAAGCAGCTGTGAGTAGTACCGTATATGCATTTTGTCTGTAAAAATTCACATTCAGTAATCTTCAGAGGCACATTTTTCTGTTATTCACTATAATTCTGCAGAATGATATTAAATTAATACTTTCATCACCTTTTAATCTCTCACAGCACTTTTTAATATGTAATACATGGCAGACTTAACAAGGGTTCAGCAGTTTGGTGCTGCTTACTGATCCTGTTCCAAGTTTCTTCTGGGAAGGACAGCTGGGCAGCCAAACAGTCCTGGACCCCAGGAGGTTCTTTTGTTCCTCATACCAATCTTATAATGTTTCTTGACTCAACTCTGATGCATTGTTTTCCCTACTCTTGGCTTTTTGTATTATTGTTGTTATTACCATACCATTTGCTGTGGCTCTGCACAAAAATAAATTGAATTGAAATTAAATGAATATCGGGGTTGTGCACCTGTGTGGTTGTGCGTGTGGGGGGGGGGGGGGGGGGGGGGGGGGGGGGGGGGCGGTGGCAAAGGCATCTGGGCCACAGCTATTCTGGATGTAGGCTGGTAACCACTGGAATGCTAAGCTTCCACAATACACCTCAAAAAAGGACTGCCAAACAAATGGCAGAAAAAAAAGAGACAGGGGACTGGGGCCAAAAGACCAGGAGGCAAAGGGACACGGAGAGCTGGAGATTAACAGCCACATCCTTCTACCTCTCTCAAAACCGCTTAGAAGGGGATGCGCCATACATTTCTTATTAGTCTTTGTTTTGTAAATTATACTGTAAATATGTAAACGGTCATATCAGTGATAAACCGTGGAAATAACAGAGGCACCTGAGGTGAGGGACTAGTAGTGTGGGAGGATAAATAAGATGGAGTGCAGACAAAGGTGGCTGAAAGCAAACAGCCTTGTTCTTTTTCTGTATTCTACAACCTTCCTATAAGAATAACTACCTTTCTGCTGTCCTTCAAGCAGCGCCTTTGTGGTATCAGATCCTTCAAAGCCCTATCCAGAGATGAC
This sequence comes from Arapaima gigas, assembly GCA_900497675.1. Lineage (NCBI taxonomy): Eukaryota > Metazoa > Chordata > Actinopteri > Osteoglossiformes > Osteoglossidae > Arapaima > Arapaima gigas. The sequence goes on along the minus strand of UFQX01000325.1, from coordinate 486,152 downwards.
CACTTACACCTGAGCCAGAAAGAAGAACGCAGTATTCAGTGGAATAAAGTTCAGCGATGCAGAAAGAACAGCGGGGGAGAATGGGGCGACAGCAGATGCGATGACAAGCTACGGTTCTTCTTAATCATTGTCTGAACGCATCACAGGTCAAGGCTACATGCATGCTAAGTACCCCATTTTCTTTAAGATCAGCCTTATAAACTCAGGAAATATGAATGTGCGGGATCACACGAACAGGCAATTTTACAAAACAAACTTCGGGGTAAAGCAGAATTCTCTCTCATTATATTTAAACAAAGTGAAGCATTGCATTTTAATTCTACGTAGAAGTGAAAAGTCATGTAAATATATTTTAAACTGGTTGTGCCAGTTAAAAGCACACATGCATGCATCTAGAAGTGTGACAAGATGTTACTCAGCAATAGCAATACATATTTGGTGGATATTTTCAACTTGGACATCTCAGCCATTTAGAATGCGACTAAAACGTAAATGCAGAGTGAGGCTAGTGAGGAAGGCGCTGAGCGACCCATCGTGGCAGTTCAAGGTTACGGCTGCAGCACGTCGCTTATTCAACCTGACACACGTGAGTTTTGTGGGGATAACAGTCACGAAGTCAATTCACAGATGTAAAAATGACTGGTCGGTTTCAGATCTGCAGCCCAGCACCCTGACAGGATCTCTTAAATTCAGCAACCCCCCCCCAGTGTTGAAACTCCTTATTGAAAACAGACACTCGCCGTCTCCCTTGACTTTTAATGACGGGGAAAACATGAACGAGAAAGATTGAAACAGCCCATAAACAGTGGCAATAAATCGCTGTGATGGATGCCTACGTTCCGAGTGCCCTAATACGTGAACGTGACATTTTTGTATCGTGAATTATAAGCCTTCGAAATGGCTGAAAAACTGGACAAAGTTTTTTTTTTTTTTTTTTTTTCTTAAGAATTCAGGCCTATTTTTAAATTTTTCTTTGAGGATTTGACCAGCTATAGGGAATGGCAAGCTAAGATCTAAAGCTACATCTCTCATGTCACCATTCCCAAAATTGAATTAAAGAAGCGTTTAACATTTCATCAGGCATGACAAGAAATAATATCTGTGACATTTGCGTGCACACGATTCCTTTAACAGCCATATTCAATTTTCTCCTTTCGCTCTGCCCCAACTGTGAGATGCACTGACCTGATACGGGGGACAGTGGTCGAGCAAGCAACACGCTTCCCACCAGCACACAGTGTAGCACATCCTCTATTACTTTCCCGTGGTACAAAAGGTGTTGCGAATTTGGTTAACAAAGAATGTACATGTCCCTAACGGAGAGGCTTGGCGCAGAAATCCATAACGCACTTAGCTTTTATAATCTTGGGACTAGATGTTTGATCTGTTAAGAGGTCAACAAGCAGTCTATGAGGACAGGGACAACACTGGCACTATTCACGACAACACTCATTTACCATAATTTCACAGCACTGTCTGTGGGCACACAGTGTGAGCTCACGTCACCACCATCATTCAGTCTGTGTGTGAAATTTCAGTTACCGTTTCTGCAAACGTTTGTTGTACCGCAGTTCTTACCGTTTGTTCTTCCGTAACACGTTGAATTGTTCCTGCTGGTTCCCTGCTGCTCATCACTAGTCCTGCTTCAGGACTGCCAAACAGAGGCCACGTTTCAAAATTAACTTCATTGTCCTTCAACTTCTCCCCCTCATTTATTTTGGAAACTACCACTCACACTTGACGGTTCAAAATGTTTTTGCTCACACTGTTTTAATGCTGTATCTGTTTTAATGTTAACTGCTTCTGCTTTATGTGTTAAACGTCTACACGTACTCTATGTTCACGAGTTCTGTGTTTGACGTTTCAGCACGGCCGTGACGGTACGATCTAAAAGCGGCGGAGCTTCAGACTGACAAGGAGGATCTACGGAGGAGAGAGAGGGGTGAAAGCCGATGTGTGTTGCCGTACTGCCGGTGTACACGGTGTCGTATATCGCGCGTGCGATTTTGTGGACCTGTAAATGTTGTAAACAGTTCAGCGGGTATCACGTACCGACATTAAACTCTGCACGTGCACCGCATTCCTGTGTCCAAGCCAACCAAGAAATCTGCGGGCCCAACACTCTGTTTTTGGCAGCACGCCCCTCACCAAGGAAAATTGGTGTGACAGCAACTCAAGATGCAAACTGTACCATTCTGACATCCACTTTCTCCACTTGATCAATGTTCTTCATGAGTCAGCCTGATGGCAGAAACTAAAGTCACATCCATCCTTATGTGAAAGACAGAAAAGGTATAAATGATGTCAAATGCTACAAACCTACACAAGCTTCAGAGAAAAGTCACTTTCCAGCCAGCACTTTAGTGCAAATTCAGTAGGAAGGAAGACGTTCACTCACCTAATGATTCAGTCGCTGCTGGGACTGTGGAAGTTTCACTCAATCTTGAAATTCACTCAGAATGTTCCTGATATCAAACTCTTACTCACATTAGCAAACATCTACTTCTCAAGAACGGGCTGCTAAGAGTGACGGACAACACGACAGAAAAGAGAAAGCTTGGATTTCTGCAAAATTTTTACCCACTGCCTGTATGGACCTGCACTGACAGCCTTCCAAACCGCGGCGTTGCTTTCAACAACCATCGCAGCTATCAAAAACTGCAGTCCCGTGAATCTTGCACAAACAGCCAGGTAAATGAAGTCATTTGTTTCTAGAATAAAAAACATTTTACATTTAATTTGTTTGTAGTCGTTATTTACAACGGCATTCTGGGTGTTTGCAGTTTAGATAATGGACAACTCAGTCATAGCGTTTTATACATAATTTAACAGCCACATAATCAAGTCTAGAACGGATGCATAACAAATTTGAAATAATTTAAAAGTATGATATAAAATGGGCTTCAACTGTGAAAATTTTTGCTTTTATCTTTACACTAATAATAGACAAAGAGCTAATTAAATTAATGTAAATCAGCCTGCAAATTAAAGGGACTCAACCTTTTACGCAAAATATAGTAGTCATTAATCCATGGGGGGTATAAATATCAACAAGCACAATAATATAGTGAGAGAACAATGCATGTAGCATTTCTGATCAGGCATGTGGGGAAACATCCAGTGCAAACCAGGACAACACACAGAGGTACCTTGTTGACATGACTGGGCTTGTTCACAGTTCATTTTTTCAAATTCCAGCGGACGGCACGGTGACCCAGCGAGTCACGCTGCTGCCTCGCTGCATCCGGGCTGTTCAGGTGCGAGTTTGAATCCCGCTCAGGCTATGTGGATTTTGCGCGTTTCCCAATGCGTACGTAGGGTTCCCCCCCCCCACGGTCCAAAGACATGCGTCCCTGTAGACTGCCCACTGTGTGTGTGTGTGTGTGTGTGTGTGTGTCGTCACCCTGTGATGGGCTGTCAGGCTGTATTCTCCTACCCTTGCACTAAAGGACTCGGTGATAGGCTCAAGGTCACCGGGACCCTGACCACGATAAACGGTTAAGAATAATAGATGGATGCAACTCCAGTCATTTGTAGCAGCTGAATCACAAACAGTGAACATTTAACACAGGTGTCTACCAGTATTTAGAGATTAGATTATTAATACTAAACCTGTGAAATGGCTGAAAATAAAAATACATTTCTCCACAAACTCCTGTTACTTTAGCAATTCACTTTGTTTTACTGACCCCCAGAAGACTCAAGCACCAGGCACAAGCTGTAAAACACCAGGGGAGTGAAGTGAATTAAGGTAGCCCAGGGCTTCTATTTGGCTGCATTTTAGGAACAACTGAGCTAGGTGAGTAAAAAAGGTGGTGTCGGACTCCGTTCTACACCAAAACCTTAGAAGAAGAGATACACGACGAATGATTAAAAAAAAAAAAAAAAAATTCATAAGAGAAAACGGTGGCTATTGAAAAAAAGCCAAAAAAAAAAGACATCCAAGTTGATTTGGCCTCAAAAGGTTTTCCTAAGAAATTATTAGGTTAAGTGCAACTGTTTTTGTTAATACATAAACAAGACACAACAAATGAGGAAATCCAACTTACTACAGCAGAAATATGTAGTGGCTTGGGGGAATCCACTAATTCCCTGTCCAAAAAATTATTTTCCAGTAATGAACTTTCTGCTCGCTGTCAAAACAGACTACCTGTATTACCGGAGGAGACCATGGAAGTCGCGCGTAATAATTATTTAACGAAACCCCAATTAAACCTGGGATGGAGCATTTCGGCCAACAGCCAACAAAGTGTAAAACGGCAGTATGAGCTCACCTCGGTGTGACAGCGCTAAGAACTGTAGAGGACCGTCAAAGAGCTGACTGTAAACAACTAGCAGCATTTACCTACAGAGGAAACCTGTGTTAAAAGTGGACAAAACCACACAGGGTCAACGTCAAGTCTATAATGGCGCATCTGACCCCGACAGAGATGTTTAAATGCCAATTACAACACTCACAATGGCATAGGCCTATAGCAGCTTCATCACTTTATTAATGAGTTTATTTTATACCAACAAACAAAAACACAGTTTCTCTCCCTCCCTCCTTCCCTCTCTCTCCCCTTCACCCCTACCCACAATAACACCGCTCACCAGCACCACAGTCCACCTTGGGCAGGGCAAAAACAAACAGAATAGCAACAAATTAAAAGCAACCTGTGGCACAAATGCTAAAAGAATAGTCATGTCTTCATTTGGGGTTGGGCACGGTGCTGTCCGTCAGTAACCGAAGGGACCCTAATCCCAAAATCGAAGGTCGGTGACGCGCACTCGTCCGGAAAAACCCCCCTTGATCACACTTGCGCACAAAAAAAGCAGTAGATACAGGCTTGCACAGTTGCAGACACACACACTTGGAGAACGGTTAAAAGGAAAGGGAGACGTGAAAGAGCAGAAAGTGAGGCGGGTTTACAAGACTATCCTGCTATCATTCCTTCCACTAACGCCCACAGCTGGAGACGTTAATGAAGATCCTGCCGTCACTCAACACAGACACCACCGCACAGTACATAATTCCAGGGTCCTGTCATGTTCCCTTCACATTTTATATATGTATGGCTCCACTGAGTGACTATGGTGTGTGTACCTGCAAATACCACATCTTTATTACACAAAATTCCAAAGCTTAGGATACAAGTACCTTGGAACATTTTTGGATAGGCGCTAATCATTACTTTAACAATTAATTCCCTAACCATAAACCCCTCCCAAAAATAGAACCCATACAGTTATACAATAAATAAAAGCAACAAAATAACATTTAAAGGGAGAAAAAGACAACCAGAGAGATGAAGGGAGAGAGAATAAAAACAAAAAACAGTACAACTTGTTTTGTTTCCCCCAAACAAGGGCTTGAAATAAAATTGTATTTACAGACTGTGAGACAATGAGACAGAGTCTGGCCAGTTGTGCCAGCTCTGCTCTGCTAGAGAAAAAGAAATTACAAGAACGACAATATAATAACAATAAAGAAAAAAATAAAGGTTGTTTATATTTACAGAATAGCAGTAAGAGAGGCAGGAGGTGGTGGGGAAGGAAGGAGGAGTGGCTCCAGATGTCAGGGCTACTTCTGCGCTGTGTTTGCTGTCTCTGCGACGCCGATGCGAAGCAGTGTGGCTAACTGGCTGTCATGGGGGGGGGGGGGGGGTTTTTTGCCTCAGGTCAAAAAA
>UFQX01000325.1:459756-476505 GCA_900497675.1 Arapaima gigas | reverse complement strand
GAAAATTTTAAAAAAAAAAAAAAAAAAAAAAAAAAAAAAAAGTAAGAAAAACACTGTTACCACACAACAGAGAGGGATGAAAAAGTAGAAATGGACCCGCTACTTATGAACTTAACTGGGATCAAGAGTTGGTTCATTAGCAGAATATGACACAGAGCGACTCAGAGGCTCCTCATTAATTCCATATGCAGCTGCCCTGTACTGTATGCTGGCAAAAACGGTAGTACAGCACAAAGTGACTGTACTTCAGGAATCACGGGTCTAATTATATGTTTCCAAATGTTGATGAATTGCGCTTTAGTTTACTCGGAAGTATACATATTTTTGCAGAAAACCATCAGAAAAATCCATAAATGTAAAATAAAATTTAATTCGGGGGTAGGAGGCAGCAGCAAGACTTTTCAGACAACACAGTAGAACATTTCACTCTTTCTCACTCTCCCACTAAGCAGCTTGTACAGACCAGGCTGACAAGAGGTGCTATTGTGAGCCTTTTGAACGCCCCTGCCCAAAATTTTGTCATAACACAACCCAGGGACAGCCTTTTTTAGTTTTAAAAAAAAAAAAAAGCAGATAATTCACCAAAACAAGATTATCAAAACATTTTTTTAAAAAAACAGTTTCCACTGTTCACTACACACTAGTTTGTCAGGGTTAATAATCATATATATCGGACATGCAACACTTTTTTTTCCAATGGAGAAGGTATTCAGTCTCACGGCTCAAGGACAAGACGACATATTGTGGCACTTTAGCACCAGGCCTGAACTACACTGCCATGCTCACTACCACCTCTCACCTTAATGATCTCCACCAGCTGGTCCACACCACTGTCTCCAGGGAAGATGGGCTGTCCCAAGAGCAGCTCTGCCAGCACACAGCCCGCAGACCAGATGTCAATATTGGAGGTGTAGTCAGTGGCCCCAAAAATGAGCTCGGGGGCTCGGTAATACCGAGAGCAGATGTAGGAAACGTTGGGCTCACCACGTACCAGCTGTTTTGCACTGCAGGACCATAAGAACATTGGTGGGAAATAAACCAACAGGTTCAAAACCATACTGTTCTAAAAATAACTAAGTCTACCTTTTAGGCATCAAGACATGCTAAGGCAGACACGCAGAAGTTGGAGGCAATAACCGCTGCAGATTAAAAAAAGGTTCTGCAAACATTGACTTAAACAGATTACAGCTGCAACACAATTCTACTGCAGTCATCGCCAGCATTCAGGAGGATGGTCCCGCAGTGGTTCGTATGCCGAGTACGCCGAGACGTAAAACACGATCACAATGACAGCATTACAAGAAAAGGAGAGAAGAGTACCTGGATGGATCAGGCTAACATGTCTTTGGTCTGTGAACAATAGCACTTCTCTATACTTCAGCTAACAATCCCTAAATAAGTAGAGCAAAGCCAAATGATCCAGAAGCACACCTACCTTCCAAAATCACATAACTTGAGAATGGCAGTCTCGGGGTCCACCAGCAGGTTCTGTGGTTTGATGTCCCTGTGACAGACGCCCTGGGAATGAATGTAGGCCAAGCTGCGGAAGAGCTGGTACATGTACACCTGCCAAGAAAGAACAGCCTCTTATGTACAAAAAAATGACTTTACAGCAGTCAAGAGCCCCCCCCAACACCGCCAGTGAAGTGCCGAAGAGAGGGAATAACATGCTCAGTGCACATCCTTATGCATCTTTACCTGTGGAGCAAAATATAAGCAATGAAGTACGTAACAGAGTGGATCCAGGTTTAATTTGTCATTCTGTACAGATGTACAAAGTTCTGAAGGCTCAAAAAACCTAATGAAACCGAATGCACACATACAGATTCCTGTGTCACCAGTTCAGATAGAGGAGGCACGGCTATTTTAAGACTAAAGATATTATTCCACCGCTCATCCAGTTGCAGAAAATGCTTATTCAAGACAGGATCGCTGTGGATACAATCTCGGGAACCACAGGGTACAAAGCAGAGTGCCCCCTAGATAGGATCGCAGGCTATCACACAAGCCCATTCTATAGTCAAAACAAATCCAAAAATTCACCTGATGCATCTTTACACTGCAGGAGGAAACCCGCAGAAACATAAAAGACTCTATACAGACTTCAGCCGGACTCAAAGGCAGATTTGTGTTCAAAGCTCACTCAACTATACTGTTCTAAATAAGATATTAATATGCCATTATTGTTATTATTATTATTATGATCATTAATTCACTGGTTAGCTGTTGCATTTATCCAAAGTGAGTTACAGTATGTGACCCATTTATACAGCTGGGTATCTTACTGCAGGAATTCATGGTACCCTGTTCAAGTCTACTGCAACTGTAGCAGGGAATGGAGTTCAAACAAGTAACCTTCAGGTAAGCAGCCTATCTCTCCAACAGCAACAGCACCCGTTGCGCCCAAGACCGTATCGACTGTATCAGTGAAACGCATAAACTGACGCACTATATTAGAGAAAAAATTAATAATTCACAAAACCATTCGTTATGCTTATAAATGCAGCATGGTGTGCACTGAGGGAACATAGAGAATACTCCTATAGCATAGGTACCCATTTGTCACAGCTGAAGCAAGCTGTACACTTTGATTTCAGGGTTTAAGGCTTCACCAGTACTACCAACCAAACTCAGATGCTCCAAAGGACTATTTGTAGCACCGAGATGGAATCAAGTTTAATCTCCAAGACCAAGTCACCTTCAAAGATCTTTTCTATATACTGTGGCTTCTGCCCAAACAGGACAAGGGCTTGGATTCCAAATGTTATTTTTATCTGAACAAATGTGTTGAAACCAATATGGTATAAAACACAAAGGTATGTTCAAAAGGATGAATATCTACACAAAGCACTTGCCACTCCATCCATATTAAACTCTGGCTCAGCAAGTACACACACCTTCGAATAACCTTTAGCAAACAGCTTACTTTTTCACCCTGGCAACATAGCCTCTAAGCATGCTCAATACCAAGATGTGTTATTTCAAATGTTCTTAAGAAAAACAGTAGTGCGACTTAAGTTGCGGATGTATAAATGCAACAGTAAAACAAGTTTCTCTAGATACTCCAGAATTAGCCTAAAAAGCAGGACAGCAAAGACATCTATCTGGCAAACAACACAAAAATAATGTGCAAGTGCAGTGTCTGGCATAAGATGGTTTACAGTCATAACTGTCATGCTGCGTAAGATCAGCATAAGATCAAATAAGCCGTTGGGAATCTTTTTTTGTCAGATGTTGGGTAACTTTAGGAATTACTTTTTTCACTGCCATGATAAAAAGATAGATGCAGTTTAAAGTTGTAGATGGCCATACAGGGGCGTGGCAGGTTTAAAAAAAAAAAAAATTCCTACAATCACTTTACAGCTAAATGATAAAAATTTTAAATGCAGCAGTCAAATCACTGCAGTGGAAACATTAGAAGCTTTGGTGAAGAAGTCCATTCTTCATACTCTGTATGGCTTTTTGTTTTTCTGATCGATTTTAGTTATTCTAAGTTGACTCTTGACAAGACAAATCAGTAAACTGCATATCTGCCGTGGAACGCTACCTGGTAATTCCTTCTGTACGGCCTGCACTGGTCACAGAAGGCACACAGAGGAAGGGCAGAAGAAACACTATAAACACTAAGAAATCATACAGAAACAGGATGCTGAGACAATGAAAATGGCCACATACACTGAGGACTGGTGGGAAGACAAGAGTAAAACATTGGGCTTCGCTGACGGACAGCCTGCCGGAGACCGCGAGTTTTCTGTGAACGAAGATGAGCTGTCTTCTAGGCGAACAGCGAAGACGGTACATAAGGCAGGGTCTGAGATAGCATAGAGAAGACTGGGAGCTCAGACAGAGAAGCCTGCTCTGTTCACTATGGGTTTTCTGTGAAATTTCCTTTGTGTTGTGTGTTCATATTGTATTTGTCATCAAACTGATTTGAGCTTTTCTGCAAGCTTAATAAAAATACATGTGTGCTCAATCCTTCCTGTCCAGCACCTCAGTGATGCCCTGTGACCACGCATATCCCTTAAACTGTCACAGCACACACAGACATCCCAGAAGATTAAAAGAGTCATGTTACCTTGACGTAGATGATGGGGATGGTGGTCTTGGCCTTGTTAAAGTGTCGAGCCACCCTGTACACTGTCTCTGGGACAAAGTCCAGCACCAGATTTAGGTAGACCTCATCTTTCTGTGGAAGACAGTAAGAGTAACCACTGAAAAAAGAAAACTCATGATGCCAAATCACATATACAGCATGCAAAGTGACTTTCAGTCAATGCTAAGAAAATAATTAATTGATAATTCTTCATGTTACACAGTCAGAATTCAAAGGATCCAAAAAGCGACTCGCCGACACGTCCGATTTTTAAAGGCACAAAATCAATGTTCTTAGAAAAACTGATCTACAAGTAGCAACATCTCTGTTCATACAAGGGCAAGCAGTAGCATACCTTCTCACCACTGGAGTAGAAGAAGTAGCGTAACCTCACAATGTTGCAGTGATCCAGCTTACGCATAATTTGAAGCTCACGGTTCTGAGTTAGAGGAACATGAGAAAATAGTTGAATGGTTTGAATCAACTGTGACAGGAAACATAACAGGCTATGTCTATAATATTAAGACCACAGGCAACGTATTTTATTATACAAGATACATCAAAACACAAAAAGCACCAGTGCTGTGAAATCCAAGCTGCGAAGTTGTGTGCATATCACTGAGGCAAACAGTGCCTGATACCTTGAACCTCTTGTCCTGTAGCACCTTCTTGATGGCCACCATCTCCTGGCTGTCGACGAGGCGGGCTTGGTACACCACACCAAATGAGCCATTGCCTATCACTTTGATGTCCGTGTAAGACACCTCCTGTGGGCGGTCGGGCCCTTGGCCTGGTGTGGCCACTACTGTCGTCACCTTGCCGCTGTCCCCTGAGGAAAAGCACACAAGGGCTGTTAAGCACGTGCTTCTCGACCAAGGATCACCACCAATTCCAACTCTTTCCTGACATGTCTGCCAGCATTTTCTGTCCTCTGGAGATTATAATCCAGGACAGAACACGCTTGGGTTCAAGTGGCAGTTTAGACTAGTGTCAAAATATCAACATCCCCAGGAAAACTAATATTCGACACAAATGTATTGTGACCTTCCTCAGTGCCAAAGCATTTTAGTGTCCCTTGAGTGCACCTGATCCACACAGGAATGACTCCTTGGTGCTCTTCCTCCCATTAGGTTCTCTTCTTGCATCTGACACCGCGGCCACTGCTACGTAAACAGCAGCTCATCTCAGCTGTCAGACCAACTGTTACACAGACGTCCTGATCTCGGATCAGCATTCATAACGGCATGACTATGACAGGACTAGGGGGCAAATGCACAGAAAAGAAACTACTGCAAACAAGAATATGACAGCAGCTGTAGTGAACCCCTAACACTTGGATTCCAATCTTTAGCTACTTCAGTGTCATCTTATTTGTCAACCTTGACCTTCAGACCCGTCAAAGACAAATATATTTTCATGTACAAATACCATAAAAAGAAATACTCAGATACACACTGCATGATCTTAGATGATTGCATGTAATGTAAAACTCCTAAAGGTAACGGAAAACTCCTGAGTATAATTCGTAATGTAAATCATTCAGTTCACAATGTTGCAAAACAGGAACGTCTCCACATTTCCAAATTTAAGATGATTACACGAGAAATATAAAAAAAACATAAATTAATTGATTCACATATTTCTTTAATCTAGCGTAAAAACTTGTCTCAATGCTCCCAGCTCGTGGCAAGAAGCCGACCCACCCCTTTGCAGGATTAACTTCCATAATGTATGAATGGAAATAAACCTGAAAAAACATTCTACATAAGCATCTAGCAAGCAAACAACACAGAACGTCTGGTGAACCGCATTATCCCAAGCAACCTAAGTGGGACACCACAGGTGCTGTTGCCTGGAGCTATATAGAACACCTAATGGTTTCTTTATACGAAAAACTGAAAAATAACACAGGTACAAACATATTCAAACATACTACACGTAACATCAGATAAGGCTACCTGGCAGTGAAACTGTATATGTATATAGCATTAAAATTAGAATAGCACGCTGCAGGCACCCCTCCCGCTGCACTCGTTCTAACAAACAGGGTAACTGACTGCTTACAGCAACTGAACTCACATAAGTAACACAGGCTACTTCCAAAACAGGTCACCGTACCGTCACTGATTTTAAATTACATTACAAACGGTTTTAATTATTTTCAAAGTAAAAAGTGACTTTCAATTTGTTTTGTTTTCACCCCCGGAGTGGATATGGACATAAAAATGCTTGACTGGTTTGACTTTCATTCAGCCAAACAGGGTACAAGTATCTCACAAGACACAGCTCACTTTGCACTAACCTAGTCAAACAGCAGTGTGAAGCATTACAACTGAAATCTATCCGCTCTTGCCACAAGTACCACTTCTGCATGTTAGACCAGGGCTTCGTCCAGATGCCATCACATTTCTTTAACATCTTTGCGACACCGCTTACAAATGACTGTAATCAACTTCCAATTGCATAACTGTTTTACACAATGTTCAAGAAGCTATTAATTCAATGTTTCTGTTTTTTTTTTTCCCCTGAGGCGACGCAGGTGTGTAGCATTTAATGTAGTTTTTTAATCTGAAGGCTACTGGTTTGAATTCCTAATCTGGCTGCTATACTGCTATCTTGATATCTGTAATACAGTGATACAGTAATAACCCGCAATGGGTAAAAAAAAAAAAAAAAAAAAAAAGTACATTACTGAAGGCTGTATGATTCTTTAGACAAAGGAATTGATTAAAGTTTATTTCAAATGCACGATTAAGAGTCAAATCAGCAGAAATTGATACAAAGAACAAAAATGTTTTAGGTGTCAAGAAAATGAGTGACAACCAAGAAATGACAAACGGGAAGGAAACCATGACCACTCAGCTCAGTCCTTGTTAAAATTACAGTGCTGTAAAAATGGAATATATCTGTTAGACACTTGTTCGATTGGTGTGAAAACAATTAAAAGCCACTATGTGGAGTTTTAACAACAATCATTTTTGCATTTGCTAGGTGTGTTAAACACAGTGATGCAGGTCATAATAAAGGAATTAATGTTTCCTCAACAAACCCATGAATTACAATAGGACTGAATATGGTGCCCTTTTTCACACAAATCAAGGGTGCATAAGAGAACTGTAGCCCCCCCACGAAGCTCTCCGGCCTCCGGCGCCGCGGGGGGCTCACTGTGTCTTCATCTCACTCTTTTACGTTGTAGATAGTTCTTCATTTCGAGCCCAGTTAGGGAACTAATATTTATAAGGAAATTATTCAAAGAATTGTAATATGAATACACTTTGTGTAACTATCAGTTCTGGCTGATAACGCACCTCAGGTACTAGTTAGTGAGACGCGGCCGAAGCACAGGAAGCCGGGCAGCCGTTCCGCTCCCCGAACCGGTTCCGGAGTGTCCACGAACGATACCAAACGACCCCGCTAGCTCTCTTTCTTAGAGTCCATCGTCGACCGCTTTCCCCTTGTCCCCTCGAGCCCCTGTTTTCCCCGCACGGTTGTCCTGCCTCGGTCTTTTCCAAAGAACTAGTCTGAGTCGTTGTTCGGGACCACAGCCCTCGACAGACACACGCTTCGGGACACCACACAATATCCCTTCTTACTTCTTGTTACTTCACCGAGCGGCCCTGTTTCACTCAAGCTTTTTATTATTATTATTATTATTATTATTATTAAGCAAATACTTACTGCTCATCTTCAAGTTACCAAAGCCAGACGAGCTGCTCCCGGAGGCCTGCGAAGCCCCGGACTTTCCTGTGGCGCTTCCACCAGCAACGGCAGATCCGGCGGCGGCTGCAGCAGCTCCGGGAGCGCCTGGTGGCTCGGCAAACGAGCTGGTCCTGGGCCGCCCGCTGCCGCTCATATCTGTGTGCGAGGGTCTCGGGGCAGGGGGGTGAGGAGTCGCTGGATGGGGCCAGGCAAGTGCCGGTTAAACCTGGTTGGACTTTTTTAAAATATTTAAAAGACAAACTACACTAACTATGTATCAGTGAATGTACTCGTCCAGCCCTCTCGCTCTGTCTGCCTGAACAGCAGACCTGACGCAGGGACACGCAGGGGCAGCGCTCACTGCCTCTTGGGTAATGTAGTTCGGTTAATAGAGGCCTCGGGATGTTGTAGACGAGAGAGCAGTACAATTACCAAAGAATGACAGTACGTTTTGTGCTTGTGTGTTCAGGTCTAATATTATTATAATACTTCCCACGAAAGAGACGTACAGTAAAAAAATTTTTTTTCAATGAAAATCGTCTATGCGAGAGACAGGAATTAAATCAATATCGCTAAGAGAGCTCATGGGAAATGTAGGCAATTTCCACCAAGGCAATCGTTTGGCTTGTTTATAAATCATTTTATAGTGGTCATTATCAGGATAATTTTCATAAAAGAGCTTAATAGAAAATACACATTTACTACCACTGGATAATTCATTGTAGAACTTGAACTGACTTCTTACCATTCATCTCACTATTGTTAGCATTCGGTTATCGTTTTCAAGGTAGTTCAATTCAATTCGACTGAATAAAAAGGACGTGACGAACGAACAAACAGACGGACACAACACAGTGCAGAGTGCGCTGGGTTTGCAGCTGTCTTTCAAACAGCAAACAACTGAGCATCACTTTCTGTCTTACTGCCACTTTGTTTCTCTCTGTGCCGTAATGGCGCGAGGAAGTCGTCTGCCGCCCCAAATGACGTCAGCTGCAAAGCCCCAATCCTCTGCGCACGCGAGGTCCTAAGAGCGGCAGATCCTGGGTCCAATCACCGCGGCTTTCCAAATCACGTGGCTGAGCGGGGAGGCGGGACGGCGTGGAGACGGAGGCGCCTCGGGTCGGCAAACGAAATTTTTTTTCGAGCGTCTGGATGCATTTATGTTGCTACATTAAATTTATCTCGAACAACCGGGTTAAAAGGGGCCCTAAATGTGCACAATCAGACGAAGGGAATGGCGGCATAGCACGCGCGGCGCGTAGTGACTGGTCACCCACACGGGGGACTGTCCCACAACTGTAGCAGAGGTAAGGCGGCGAACGGGAAGGAAGGGAGGCCCGGCCTTTTTGCGGAGACCTGCGGTGAAAAGTGGAGAGCGCCGCCTGACGACCGCCTTGCGCTGGGGAGCCGCGGACACGAGAGAGCGGTGCGCGACAGAAAGGCGGGCGATTCCGCTAGAGCGCCGCCAGCCGGGCGCCACGGGACAGTGTAGAGAAACACGGTGAGAAACGAAGGCGGGCGAAGCGAGACACACCGGCGGGGCAGCGCGGCCTAACCGGACATATTTAACCCTGTTAAACGGTGTAAACGGGTCTCATTCGTATCCCGTCACATGCTGACGTGTCGTTGTTTATGAAAGACACATATTTATTCGGCAGCACGCTGAAGGTGTTAGTGTTGGTTATATTCTGTACCGCAGTCAGGTGACTGAGGTAGGCAGAGGTTCCCTGTCGCCCCCCAGCTGTGGACAGATCACACTGGAAATGGTTTCCTGTGACGTCCAGCACTGGGTAAATAATGGACCCCTCTTTAACATACAGAAAAAACCAAAAATTAGTACAGCTTGGCCAATTTGTGGATTAATCTAATGCAGAGAAAAGCAGCTGGAAGCAGTAAAGTGAACTAGTGGAGGTCGAGCTCAGCAGTAAATAAGTATGACTTCTGTTGTTGTCTAGATTCCCTGAGACGCCTGTGGCTGGGGGTCAAAAAGTCCCGACCGGGAAGAATGGACTGAAAACTGTATTTTGCCAAGAGGGAGAAGGTGACGCTCTGTTTTTAATAAGAACCGAGATTCGATTCGAAAGACTCGCAGTCCAATTTCAGGCCGGGCAGGTGCGCGCGCGCACAGACACACACACACACACACACACACACACACACACACACACACACACACCTTGCCTGCGGCGACCATGGGCGACCAGCAAGAGGAGACAGACACCTTGTACGTGCACCACCAGTACATGTGCAGCGAGTGCCACCAGCTCTTCAACACTCTGGAGGAGGTGCTGGTGCACCAGCAGAGTCACGTCGGCCCCGAAGGGGAAGACGGGGAAGCCGAAGTGGGCGTGGAGGATGGCGGTCACCCCCAGCAGGGTGGGGTGGAGCAGGGGGAGAGCCAGTACCAGTGCCTGGAGTGCGGGACCCTGCTGAGGAGCCCTGAGGAGCTGCTGCTGCACCAGGAGCTGCACATGAGAGAGGGGGCTGTAGAGATGGGGCAAGGTGAGTGTGCAAGGAGGAGGGCAGATGTTAAAGGAGTGAAGAGGGAAAAGAGCAAGTGAGGTGGGTGATGGGAAGATGATAGCAGGTGAGGGGTGTAGAAGTGGAACAGTTGTCTGTTTGCCCCTTTTTTAATCCACCCTAAATTACTGGGCACTGTCATCAAGTACTTGTTTGTGCTTCTAAAATGCCTGCAATTTTTACGAGTATAAAAAAGCTATTTATATATTGTGTATTTTTGGAAAATTGTGGTATAAATAACAGAAGCAGTTATAAAATGGACCAGTTAAGCCAAGGGAACGAGTTGGCATGAAAACCAAGAGACATAAAGCTCAAAATTGGTTGGGTTTTGACTGAGTAAACTAATGGGAGAAAAGAATCCAAAGGGAAGAAGGCCAAAAGAGAAAGCAGAGCTGATGGAGTCAAGGATGGGGGGGAAAACCCTCTTATGTGTTGTCCTTCATCCAGAATTGTGCGAGGTGGTGCAAACCCATCAATCCGTCACTGAAGCACCCCTGGCGGCCGGGCAGATACGGTACCAGTGCCTGGAGTGTCTGGCTCTGTTCGACACACCAGAGGTGTGGCTCGCGCACAGACAGACGCACAGCAAGAGCGGAACACACAGCGCCCTCTCCGATACTGTGAGTAGCTCGGCCTCTGCTGCTGCTCCCTGCTCGCGGTTGTTCGCCACTCCTTCTCGAGTGCCTGTGTTCGGTGTCATACTGCAGGGAGGGCTGGTGAGGAAGCGGTGTTTCAGGGTGTTGAAAAAAGGAGGAATGTGGAAGTATCGGATTCCTCCCAGGCGCTAAACACTCATCTCCCATCTGTCTGTTATTCCTAGGAGTTCGTGTTGCAGGAAGACGGCTCTGTTACTCCTCTCGTCAATGTTCACAACTTGGTTCTCAGTGAGCAGCAGACTGGAGAGATCCTCACCTTGGCTCAGGTATTGTTTCATTAACGTGTCCTCAGCTGTTGCCTCCAGCTACCATTTTCTTTCCCCCCCCCCCCCCCCCCCAGCCGTTTCTATTCCAAGCATCGCTGGGGGCCACAGGCACAGTGCTGGAAATGCNTTTTTTTTCCCCCCCCCCCCCCCCAATAACATTGTTTTCCATCATTGTTCCTTTTTGTTCCGTTTCCCCCTCTCAGGTTTTGGCAGCCCAACAGCAGCAGGTGTCCCCTCTGCCTCAGACTCAGACACCCCCACGAGCCACTTTCCTGCCTGCAGTGTCCCCCCTGCCAGCATCCGCCACCCTGCGGTTGCAGATCTGCACGGCCCAGGCCCTGGCCGACGGGTCTGCGGGACCTACGGTGCGCAGGGGCAAGCTGCTGCCGCCACTCTTGCCTAGCTGCTCCACACTGGACACCAGCAGTGCGGCAAAAATCCGTGCTCTGGAGGTGGGGCTGTCAGAGGGCGCGGAGGCCAGACCAGGGAAGGAGAGCGAGGAGGGCCAGGTGGTCATCATTCACCCCTACGAGTGCTCTGAATGTGCCCTGCTGTTCCAGACACCTGAGGACTTCCTGCAGCACCAGGGGGAGCACTTCCTTGGCCAGGACAAGGAGAGCGGGGAGGAGGGGGTGATGGAAGGGGAAGGAGAGGAGGAGGAGGAGGAACTGAACGACGGCTTTCAGCCCGTGGTTTCAGAAGAGAACGGGAGGGTGGCGGAGGAGAGACTCAAGGCATCCGTCGGCTCCCAGCGGCGAATGGCTGGCTCTTCCCTTCTAGGCAGACAACATTCGGGAACCGGCGCAACTCCGCCCGCCTCACTGCAGTGCGGCGAGTGCCAGCGCACTTTCACCTCTGCCAACCGGCTGGCAGCCCACCGGCGTGTCCACGAGCATGGCACCCACGAGTGCCCTGAGTGTGACAAGGTGTTCAAGAAACCCACGTCGCTGCAGACACACATGCGCACACACTCGGGGGAGGCCAGGTACCTGTGTGTGGACTGTGGTCATGGATTCACCACAGAGATGACCCTCATCATTCACAGGTACGACAGCCAACGGAGGGGTCGTTACTGTAGACCGCCGCGTGTGGACACGTTCGATAGAATATGTCTTGAATGTATGGGGGGGGGGGGGGGGGGGGGCGGGGGGGGGGGGTGATTGGTGTTTGCTTTTCCGGAGCTGGCTCATCTGATGACCTGAAAATNGGGGGGGGGGGGGGGGGGGGTGGGCAGTGACCACAACACATTGTTGATTTGTCCCCATCGTACCTTCTCCCCCACCCTCTCCCCACTGTGTCTCTCTTTGTAGAAAGTCGCACACAGCGGAGCCCCTTCATCGGTGTCAGTTCTGTGCCAAGACCTTCACCAACATGACCAAGTTCCTATACCATCGCCGCACCCATAACGCGCGCGCGCACCCCGCCCCCATCGCTACGGTAATGCCTGGCCCGTGTGTCGGTGTCGACGCTTGCGTAGGCAAGTGGGCTCCTCTTTAATGCTGTGTCTTCCACATCTAGCAGGTCCAGACACCCCTGAGGCGCCACCTCAGCATTCTCCACAAAGCCAGGGAACAAAAGGAGGCTGTGGCTCCAGCCATTGCGGTGCTGACCCCGCTGGGCAGGGTGATGACGGAGGCCTACTCTACCACCTCTGAGACGGACACCGGCGCTGGCGGCACTGCCAGCACTCGCGTCGCCCCAACGGGAGGTGAAGAGAACGGGCTGGACACGGAGCACAATGCTAACCGGGTCCACGTGATGGAAAAAGGTGAGGCGCCTCAACACCCAAATGGCAACACTACTGGCTCTTCTGCAGCTTCAGACCCTGTTTCCAGAGCAGAGGAAACGAAGCTCAGTGCTCCGCCTGTAGCTGCTGCCTCCGAACCCGCAGCCGGTCCCTTCAAGCCAACCTCCGGTTCGGAGTTTCCCTGCCCCTCCTGCAACAAGGCCTTTCCCTCACAGCTGCGGCTGGTGCGACACCGGCGTACGGTCCACGTGGCGGAGCGGCGCTTCAAATGCGGTGTGTGTGGAAAGTCGTTCAAGAAGCAGATCCACGTCCGCAACCACCTGCGCACACACACCGGCGAACGTCCCTTCCAGTGCAGCGACTGTGGCAAGACCTTCTCGTCATTGGCCAACCTGTCACGACACGGCCTCACGCACTCGGGGCTGCGGCCGTACCGCTGCGACATCTGCCTCAAGGCTTTCACCCAGTCCTCGAACCTGAGGCAGCACCGCCTTCTGCACACCAACCCAGCCCCTTGCCCCTGCCCAGACTGCCCCGCCACCTTCCTGCGCCCTGCAAAGCTGGCCGCACACCGCTACACCCAACACCCGGGGTCCCCCGCCCCTTACCCCTGCCCCCATTGCCCCTTGGGCTTCCTCCGTAAGAGGCAACGGGATCGCCACTGCCTGGAGGTGCACCCTCAACTGACCCACGCCGAGGCCGGTCCAGCCGCGCAGGTCCTGGATAAAGCGGTGGCTGTCGAGCCCAGCACCCAGGAAGAGCAGACGTCTACCCAGGGCGCCCTTCCCAGGCCACTGGACAGCACTGCCTCATTGCCACGTGGCGGCCTGGACTGTGCCGAGTGCGGGAAGCGTCTCAACTCGGCAGCCAACCTCCGGTTACACCAGTTGAGCCACACCTCCGCAGCCCCCACGCGCCGCCGCGCCGCCTCGTCTGCATCCCGTGGAAAAGGCCATCAGTGCCCCGTGTGCGGGAAGCTCTTTGTGTCGTCCAGCGGCGTGGCTCTGCACCAGCGGGTCCACACAGGTGAGCGGCCCTTCCCCTGCACGCAGTGCGGCAAGCGATTCCGCCAGAACACCCACCTGCGCGAGCACCTGCGCACGCACTCGGGCGAGCGGCCTTTTCATTGCGAGCTCTGTGATAAGAGCTTCGTGCAGAGCATGCACCTGGCAGAGCACCGGCGCACCCACACCGGGGAGCGGCCGCACGTCTGCCTCGTCTGCGGAAAGGCCTTCAGGACTTTCTCCAACTTGCGCAACCACCGCAAGACCCACTCACGCACCTTGCTGGAGGTGGGCGCACAGCCGGCAGCCTCAGACGTGGAGACGGTGGCGGTGGTGGAGACTTCTGCTGTGGACGTTGCGACTGCAGTACCTGCCCTGTGCCAGCAGAGGGAGCCGCAGGTGATCCAGATCCAGACACAAGAGCTGCCACAGGTAAGGGAGGAGAGGAAGGGGTGCTGAGCATCTACGCTGGTTATGCAAGTTTTGGCACAAAATGGTTTCGTGCCATTTTGCAGTAAAATGTCTGTTTTGTCTGAGTGCTGAACAAAAGAGGTGTGTGTGTGTGTGTGTGTGTGTGTGTCCATCCAACAATAACGCTTCAGAACAGCAAGAAATCACAGTTGTGTAGTGAGTGGGTGTTGGGCAGGTGACACTGTTCACAACTGTACACACTGCTGTACAAGTCATAATCATACTGAAACCCCCCACTACATGGCCAAACCCCCTCCACCAAAAAAAAAAAAAAAAAAAAAAAAATGTAGTCAAATTTAAGGTAAGATACACAGATGACTGTGTTTGTGTGGCNCCCAAAAAGGCCAAACCCCCCCCCCCAAAAAAAAAAAAAAAAAAAAAAAAATGTAGTCAAATTTAAGGTAAGATACACAGATGACTGTGTTTGTGTGGCGCGTGGCAGCACCTTGCTGTGATTCCTCTTCTTTCCTCAGTCGCAGAACAACCCAACCATCATGTGCAATGAGTTTGGGGAGACGATCGCCATCATCGAGACCAGCGAGGGGGGGGCACTTCCCTTGGCAGAGGCCATCGAGATCTACCACACTGCTCTGGAAAACACACTTGGTATGGACTCCATCACTGTGGACAGCTTGCAGCTGCTCTGAAGAACAATGCTGGACTGTCTGAGCTGATCGTAGTCAGGTGGGAGTTGAGCAGACTGAGTAGTATAGTAAAGTGCAGGTAGGGGACACTGACCCAGGTCATAATAATAGAGTATATCCAGAAGAACGCAGACAGTGACGGTGGACCTGCTGAGGCTTCACGCTCGCACGCCGTACGGAGCAGGAAAACGGAGGCCATGGACAGGACAAGATGGACAGTTCCCATGGAAACAGCCACTCTTGTTGGTCTTTAAGTTTAGATCGTTCTCTACAGCTGGTACGTTTTTTTTTTTTTGTAAATGTGATTTTTACATTCTTTTGTTTGTGAACAGATGACGTCTCACTGTAAATAAACGTGAAGGTGCCGTTTGATAACACACTGTGTCCTGGTCCTCATCTTTTCCCCACACAATAAGAAGCTCTTACTGAACTACACAGGGTCCTTCCTTCATTGATCCTACTGTTCCCGATAACAGATAAAAAAAGCCGCTTCTCGGTTATTTCTTACTGTAAAGCTGCGGCCGAATGTTCTCACTGTTCATCCCAGGACCTGCAGGGAGCTTCAGTTCTAACTGCTTCGCTCAACATTACAAACGGACAAGCGTAGGCATTAAGCCTCCCGTTACCGTGTCTGCATATATACGACTTCCTTCGGTTTCTGCTGCTTGCAGATCGTGGATACATAATGACACACAGTTTCTCTGTCGCATTCACACCTAATTTGGGCTTAAATCAAAACCGCACAAAAATTAAACAGTTCCTTTTCCACGTTCAGCAGGAAAAACCGCCATCGAGCAGCAGTACGTTGTCTCCCTTTTCTCGTCTTGGACATGCAGGAACAAACTACAAGGAGACAGGCGCTGTGTTAACTTTTTATTGTTATTAATATGGCGCTTTCTATGTAAGAAATATTGCACATGATCAACATGCCGTTTAGAAAGGAACACCCCTTTTGTCATTCTACCAACTGAAATTCCTTCACCATAGGTAAACAATGTAACACGCACACAAACAGTGTACATACGCCACTGCGTGCCTGGCAGAGTCATCGAAACTGCGTAATTGGATTTTTAAATCCAAAATTCCCCAGAGCCCAATAAGTCCATCGCGCTGGCGTCCCTCGGACGTCTCTTCCGCACCTCTTACAGCAGTTCTTACACAAAGGCGCGAACAAGATTCAGATTGTGCAGTTTGTCAGTAAGAAGCGTAGGGATGTAAATATATATATTTCTACAACTATTTTTGAATACTGAAAGAAAACGTACAAACTAAAAGTTATTAATATATAGACTTTTTATACTTTCAGTAAAACAAGGAGTAACACAAACCATTAATATTCATATTCATTTATTTTGTTGTATTTTACAGCTTAATTTTTGTAACGTTTTAATATTCAATTATGCATTTTTTAATCCTTATAACGAGTCTTGTGACTCTACAGTAAATATGTACAGCAGAACTGAGTCTTGCACGAGAGAGTGATGGTGAGTCTCTCCAACCCCCCGCCCCCCAGGCCGTGCACACACCCACACACAAGTGCAAGAGTGGACAATAAAGTGACAAAGAGGAGGGGGGCAGAGGAAAGAGGGTGATACGTGGGCAGGGTGGCGGCGGCGGGGGGGGGGGGGGGGGGTGAGGGGGTTGGGGGG
>UFQX01000325.1:448202-459749 GCA_900497675.1 Arapaima gigas | reverse complement strand
GGGAGAGGGGGGGGGGGGGGGGGGGGGGGGGGGGGGGGGGGGGGTTAAGGGGTTTGGCGGAAATAAGTTGCCGTTAAAATTCTGTAAAACGAGTACATGTGTCCCCTCTGAACACCAAACTGAATACAATGTAGGGGAGGTTTAAATGGGGAAGACAAAGTAAACATGAAAGGAGGGGAGAGCGGTTTGTCCTTCACGTGCCCTCCAGACAAACAAAAAATAAAATAAAAGCCAACAGCAGTGAAGGAGGCCAAAACGGATCCACGGTAACAGCAATATAGTAGTAATAGCATAATAATATAATGAACTTCAGAATCACGATTCGATTTAAAAATCAAGTTTGTGTTCTTTAAAAAGTTAAAATTGCGCCTTCAGGGAAATTAAGTACTTCCTCTTTTCCTCTCACTGTTTGGGTTTAGTTTTGCATTTGAAGATTGGTGCTGCAGAGCCGAGACGCCCCTCACCTCCTGCTATCGTGGCGACACGTCCGAGCACCGCAGGACGGTCCACTTCTCAAGGTGCTGCTTCAACCGTCTCAGTCAGTCACAGGAAGGCAAGGCATCGCACTCAGTCTAGACCTCACGCTGACCTCGCGCTGAGTCACGGTGCTCGCAGGAAAACCAGCGCCCTGAACTGCTCCTGAGTGCCTGGCGCTGAGAGAGAAGGCAGAGCAGCAAAGTGACGACCTGCTCTTCATTCCACAACATCGCCTCCAGCCTGCAAGGGCTCAGTCTCGGTGTCCATCAGTGCTAAATGAGCCCATGACAGGTGGAAACGACAAACTCCGCCTCCTTCGCACGCCACTAGCTACTCAAATCCTCCTCTATATGCATTACAGGTGCCAGTAAAAAGATTTAAATGAGCCAAGTGCAGCTCCTCGTGTTTGTGCCAATGGTCACTCTATGATCTAGAGTGGTTACGCAGATGAGGCCACATTGCAACGTCCAAATGATGGACAGCACTGTCCTGTAGCCCGTCCTCATCGTTGGAAGAATTGCAACTACGATGGCAGATATGCTAATTCAAGTTCTCGGTGGATCCTTGCGTTTCAGTCAGCAGTGAGCGACAGTGTTTGTTATGTACATGACTAACTGTGTGCCGCCGTTTCAGAGAAGTCTCAGACAGTCCGTTCCTGTTTTTATACTTTCCTTCCAAGGCAAGCCCTCCCTCTCACTTTTTCAGCTGATCCCCGATCAGTGACATCGATCCAGACGGAGACTAAGACTGGGGCGTAAATGGAAGGGGGCGGGGCATGTTGGCCATCCATCAACTTGTCTTGCTTTCTGCTGAGCTCATCTGGAGGAGTCCTGCGTATCGTTGCCAGTGCGTTGCTCTGTAGGACTGTGCTCTCGCTCCGCCTCTTTCTCCGTCAACTCCGCCGCAGCCCCTCCTTCTACGGGCTGAGAGCCAGAAGGTCCCGGCAGGGAGGTGGAGTCTGACACTCCAGCACCACCTGTTGATCCACCAGATTCAGAAGGTGCAGCGGTCTGCATGATCTTCTGCCGCACCTCCCGGATCTTGAGCTGCAGGCACACCTTAGTGGGGAAGATGTCCGAGTAGCGCGTCTGGAACGCAGCCGTGGCCTGGGCTGCGAGGTAAACAGACAGGTGAACAGGTTAGCATCACAAAGACGAGATTATTTCCATCTCCGTAGACAGGCGACAACCGGACACACAGAGAAAGGCTCGTGCTCTAAAAAGCCATTGCAGGATCCACCTGAGGGGAAGAAGCCATGCTCTTGAAAAAGCTGCATGACAAGGGCCCGCCGCTGGTCCAAAGTTCGGCGCAAGGAGGAGTACGGCACCTTGTCAAATTCGAGTTCCCCCAAGATGTCCTCTCCCTCATTACCTGGGTGAGAAGAGGTTGGGTCAGAGGCAGCACGTCTCGTGTCCACACCTACCGAGGCCTGGGCCACAGGGTGAGCACACCTCTGCTATCCATTACCGTTATTTCACTGATGGCACCGTACAGCATGAGGTTAAAGCGACACAAACGCTTACCTGGGCGGTCAAAGGTGAAAATGTCTCCCTCGCATTTGGCAGCACTCTTAGGAGTGTTGGGCTCCGAGCTGCAGCTGGAGCGGCGCCGACTCTTCCTCTTGGGGGAAACGGGGTCCTCCGTGGACGAGTCCAAATCTACAGACAGGGAACAAAAAAAAACGAGTTACAGCTAAGAACAATAAAGTCTCAAACATGACAAGTGCAGGAAATACCAACCTCCCTTGAGAGAATTAACACAATTCATTCCTGAAAATGTGCTTGTGAGGTAAATTCTTTTAAAACAAACTCATTACCATTAAACTGGGGAATTTTGTTGAGCCACAAAAAACAAGCCCTTTTCCACAAAACACGGAAAATTTCTGCCTCATCTTCAAATGTACAGAAACCAAGACAAGAATAACATCAGAGCTATTTTGGACACTTCTAAAAACCAGATTATATATAACATTTGCCCCTTTTCTTCTCACTGTGTTCCTGTTTTTCTTCTCTCTTGCACTGTTCTGTCGTTCCCGAGGTGCAGGGTGGTGCAGTGGGAGACGAGTGTCTCACAGCTCTGCTTCTGTGGAGTCTGCATGTTCTAATGCACATGTGGGTTATTAACCTCCGAGTGCTCTGGTTTCCTCCCACCTTCCAAAGACACGTGTTTCAGGTGACTTCGTGACTAAACTGCCAGAAGTATGTGTGTGTGACTGCTCTGAAGGGCCCACATCCCACCCAACGTGCACCCCACCTCATACGCTGTAGGCTTCACCACAACCCTGCGTGTACATTTGCACTGTACATTACTTTGCTTTATAGTTGTAACCCACACTTCTTTATTGTAAAGCGGCTTGAAAAGCTGCTTTTGTCACTGCAAATTTTAAACTGACGTAAAAAGGCAAAAGCCTTACAACATCTCTTAGCACTGTAAAGCTTTATTTGCTTTAGGGCTTATTATTACAATGCAGCAGAAACTCACGTGGCTTCTCAGATGATTGCTAGTGGACACATGGCTCCCAAAACAAGGAGATGCGTCGTAGCAGCTACATCATGTGATAAAAGCCTTTAAAACAGTCCTCGTCCATCACCAAGCTTGCATTTTGGTTTTACGTTTATTTTTTCATACGGCAGTTCTGTTCAACATTTTCACGGTAGGAACTACACATGCTCAGAAGTGCAAGTAAGGATCGGTCCACAGAGCGGAAGACTACACTATGGTTTTTTTGTACGTGTATCTGCTTGACACCCACAAAAAAACTCAATAACAAATGGTGTTCTGTGTTCACACTTACAGTTGTTTGTCACCAATGGGCATGTGTTTCATTTTCGTGGTGTCACTACACAAATTCCAGTCTTAATGACAGAGCTTTTGTTCTTTACAATCCTGTATGATTCCGTGCTCACTGTTCCATCTTCCCTGCACCGATTGTCCACTGCCAGACGTCCTCCCACACTTACCAGTTGAGTTCTTCCTCTTCCTGCGGTAACTGCCCAGGATTGCTCGAGGAGATGTGGCCAGGCTTTGAAGTGTTGGAGAAGGGAGCACCTCCTCGGGCCGAAATTCCGGCAGCTCCGCAAAGCGCTCCTCAAAGTAAACATCTGAGAGAACTCTGCAGGAGCAGCACCGAGCAGCCAGTATACAGATTAAAAATGTTAAATATTTTGGCCTTCCCCCCCCCCCCCCCACACACAGTGTATCACGTTAATGTTTTACAAATAGTTGTGAATTTAATTAATCAAATAAGTATCATCTATGATGTGCAAACAGGACTGCTGTAAGAACTGTGGCCTTGATCTGGAACACAGTTGAAAGATCTATGAAGTTAATGGACTGGCGGTACTTAATATTTTAATACTTTTATAATCTTACATTTATACTTGTGCTTGCTGTCTAGAGCCCCCCACAAACTTTAAGGGGGGGGGGGGGGGGGGTGTTACTGNCTTTTATAATCTTACATTTATACTTGTGCTTGCTGTCTAGAGCCCCCCACAAACTTTAAGGGGGGGGGGGGGGGGCGTGTTACTGAGGTCCAATAAGGAGCCACAGTCTGATCATGTGAACTTCCCTGCCCTTAAATAATGCCTCCTTTGTTATTGTGCTTGTAATAAATACTTGCAAAATGACAGCTTTGTAGACAAACTGGAAAATTTACAAGTTCAAGTCCCTTGAAAAACTCAATTGTTTCGCAAGTTATATTTGAGGTTTTTGTTTTACGCTGACCCTCAAGCGTTTACACGTAAAGGGTAAAGCACAAGGACTTTGGTTTACAGCATGAAACCGAGGGCCACGCCTCTGTCGCCCACTCTATTCCTCCCCTGGTTCGTTTCTCACGTTGGAAATTACTGTTTGTCTGTCATGAACACTTCTAGAACGTAACTGGGGTTGGTCCACCTTTCCTTCTGAACAAATGTTTCCTGCTCATATTTTGCATCTTACTGTTACACACTGGGGCGGCAGGTGGGATCACAGTCGCACCTGTCACCTTGCAGCTGAAGGACTCCGGTTCAAACCCTACCTTCCGTTATGGTACTCTTGGCCAAGTGTTTTACCTTACATGCATTAAAAATTACCTAGCTGTTTAAACGGGTAAATCATTGTAAGTTGTTTCACACTTTGGAGGAAAGTGTGAGCTAATTAAGTAAATGTAAATGTCTGTCAAGAGTGTATATTTATATAGATTTTTTTGTACTCTGGGACATAACCATAAGACCTCAATCCATCAAGGACTCAAATCTGAATATTTTATAGAGGGAGTACAGCCAAGTCAAGCACACCAAATATTTTTTATTCTACGATTACTCACTTGTCCACAGAGTCAAAGGTCCGCTTTAGAGGCGGTGGGCGGGCCTTAACCTTCTTGAGGGGAGGGGCGTCCTTTTCACTCTGAGGAGGTGGTAGGGTAGGGTCAGGCCCTGGGGGAGGTGGCAAGGGAGAAGAGGGGAGGGAATCCCGCCATCCCGTCTGAAAAGGCGAGCGAGACGGAGAGAGTGAGTTGTGAGAGAATTTTGAGGGAGTGAGTGGGTGAAAAGGACTTTCAGGTCTACAGTAATAGCAACACTTAATATCACTTCACACAACGGACTTGGTTAGTTTAATTGTGATGATATAACACATCTAGCAATGCACTGTACAAAACCAAATTCACACTCGAATTGGCAAGGATGTCTTAACATGTAGGGATTTTATTCCCATACTGGTAGCATAAGTAATGGATACTTGTGTGAGTAAGACAATGCATAAGTTAAGGAAACAAAAATGTTACGAAACACAGGAACCCTACTAAAATGGAACTACATTTTTAACCCAGTGATGAGACCGCGTATGTGGGAATGCCTATACCTCTTTCTGGCCTCCGTCTTTGCTGCGCCCCGAGGAGCTGTCGCCAGTGCTGTGGCCCTCTGAAGGTCCGTCAGAGGACCCTTCGTCACCAGGATGGAGCATGGGAGAGCTACTGTCTCCAGATCGCTCTGTCTCAAAGGAAAAACGGCTGCTGGGGCCACCGCTGGTGCTTTCCTTCTCACGCTCCCTTTCCCTCTCCTTCTCCCTCTCTCGGTCCCTTTCCTTCCCTCGCCCTCCTCCTTCATAGCTTCCCACAGGGATACTGGCAACCGCAGCCTTCACTTTTTGAGTCCTTGGCTGGCCAGGGGGTAACTTTGGGGTTCCTGGAGCACTGCCTGCTAAGGAAAAAGGGGGGAGAGAGGGGGAAAAAAAAAAAAAAAAAAAAAAAAAAGTGAATGGAAAAACAGGTACATGAAACTAAGCAAAGTAAGGCTATACAGATTCATAAAAAGTTTAACGTTCTTACCAGTATGTGAAGACGTGGAAGGGCTGCTTGCCTGCAGGGTTGTACCTGATCCTGTCGAGATCGTCGCTGAGGTGCCAGTAGGCTTACTAGAGGGCTGCGAGTGAGACGGTCTCTCTGCCTGTCTGTCAGTCTGTGAGAACGTCTGCACCTCTGAGTGCCTGTCAGTTTGAACATGCACCTGGGAATGGGGTTGTCTGTCTGTATGGTGCTGGCTATGTGCCTGCCTCTCTGCCTGGCTCTGCAATTGCGTCTGTGGAGCCAGAGTGTGCTTCGGTAGGATGTGTGGGGAAAGGGTAGAGGGGCTGGAGACTGTATACATGACACTCGGGGGAACCGTAGCTACAGTGACACTAGGAGGGGGGTAAATAGCAGTAACGATTTGCCCTCCGCCGCCAGTGGCAGGGGCAGACAAAGACGGCAGTGGAGGACAGTTTGGTGACTGAGCGGGAGCCAGAAGTGGAGGCTGACCTAGGCGAGACAGAGAAAGGAGAGTGTAATTAAATTAAATGATAAATAAACAAATATTTGAAGTTTAACAACTTATAGGTTAGTTTAATAATTTAGTTGTGTGCATTTATACTGACCTGCAATAAGGGGCTGTACCAAAGTCTGACCGGGGGGTGCGATGGCAGTGAATCCCAGAGTTGCCAAGGGTGAAGGCACGTACGTTGAGCCAGTGGGAGGAGGGGCCTGCTGCGTGGAAGAACCAGTTGTTGTAGATACCATAGGCAAAGGGGCCGGGACACCTGGAGTGGACTGAACATACGTAATCCTAAAAGAAACAAAGGACGGTTGTTGCCACATTAGTTAATGTACACAGTGCAGAAAACGGTTGCAGAAATGTGTAGGTGTGAGTGGGCAGCAGCCGTGCCAGTACCGTGTGGGTGGGGGTGGTAGCAATACAGTCTGTGAGGGGGCGGAGCCTGGAGCCATCACGGTGGCCGTCCCCATGGAAACAGGAAAAGGACTACCCGGATGCACTGCCCCTCCAGATGGAAGCTGGGACTGAACAACAGGCATGGGGGCAATCTGGATGATCTGTCCAAGAGACAAAGTATAACAGATGGGTCACAGAACAGGAGCTAGTAATCTGTAGCTGTTACATATATTTACAGTTTTGGTATGTACATTACAAACAAATCCCATATATGCAAGCACCAGAACACAGGCAACAGTGACATAATGACCTACTGAGCCTCTTACCCATTAACCCAACATCTCACCTTGCTTGCCGATTGAGCACCATTTTGTACTGGAAGTGTGGGAGCCACCAGAGGAAACTGTTGACTGTTGGCTTGGGCTGTTCTCACAGTTGCCATTGGAACCAACATCTTGCCCTGCAAGCCTGGCGACTGGGTTTGCACTGAGCAAAACAAGACATCATCATGTCAAAGTTACTGTTTTATATCGTTGTATCACATTATTCGTCAATATGTCTGCAACTGTCAACATCTTACCTTCAAACAGAATATGAGCATGCCAGTCTTTATAAGCAAAGATCATTTCCCCCCCATCGCTGATCTAAGATCTGCGAGTTTAATTGCTAATCCTCTGTATACGCACCATGTGGTTCTACAGATATTGGTACAATGCAATTTTTATCTTTTTTAACTAACCGTATTAGTAATAGACTAGTAAAAGACTACGCTGCCAGAACCTAATGCGGGGACTCCTCTGTAGAACATCCGATTGTACATCCCCCTACTGTTCCCTCACCTCTGGCTCCAGGGCTGACCACTCCCACTGCTGGGCTTGATGCATATCCTGCCACTGGCCCCGCCCCTGACTGCTTTCCATTGGCCAAGGAGACATTTGCAGGTGGGGCTGAGGGCAAGGTGAAGACACTGCTTTGCTGGTTTGGCTGCTGAGGGGTGGGGCTCTTGGGGTTGGTGCTGGCAGGCAGGGTGGGCAGAATGTACTGCACTTGCGTGATGGCTTTACCCCCACATGGGGGTGCCAGCGAAGGAGCAGGGAGAAACTGGGGCTGAAGCAAGGAGAGGGGCAAGGGGCCGTTATTCTGGCCGTGAGCAGGGGCAGGCAGTGGGTGAGGTGAGGGCTGTGGTGGAGTGATCAGCTGGGCGGGGAAAGTGCCTCCCAAAACTAAATTAGTTACCAGCCCTCCTTGCCCGCCCCCCGACGTCCCGGTGACTACGGGGTTAGGGGAGGATGAGGAGTAGTACCCACCCCCTGCGGCTGCCCCGCCTCCTCCTCCAGCTGCTCCTATCAGCAGTTGGGCCTGTTGTGGCTGTGGCGGGGCGGGCTTCCTGTCTGGGGGCAGAGGGCTGGAGGCAGCGCCTCCCTCCCGGGGCTTGCTGGCGATGGGAACGGGCGTGCTGACCACTGGCCGCACCACATTCGTCACCACTGTTGACGCCATCCTTACTGTGCCCATGCCCAGCAGTGGGGTCAGGCCCAGGGAAGCTGTAGAGGAAGGGGGCGGGGCGCTGGTGACTGAGCTGGTAATGACAGACTGGCTGGAGGAGGACAGCGACAGAGAGTGGGCCATTCCTCCTTCTCCAGCTCCTATCCCGTCCTTAGGTCCTCCGCTGCCCCCAGCACCACCTCCCCCTCCACTGTCCAGCCCTCGCTTCCTCTTGCGCTCTGAGCTGTTGCCACTGCCTTCATTAAAGCGTTTTGCGGGGTAGGAGGAGAGGGATGCACTCCTTCCTAGCGTGGAGGACGGCAACGAAGACGACGGCGAGGACGAAGAGCAAATCACTGGAGCAAAGACACGCTGTGGGGGGGGGAAGACAGAAAACCTATTCAACAGTGTGTCTCAAAAACTCTTCCAGTGGAACAGACACATGAAGAGAATGAATTAAAGGCAGACAGCGAGACAGGTACCTTGCGATCAGTCTCGTCCCCAGAGCCATTCTCACTGTCGCTGTCTGTCACTCGTTCTTTACACTTCAGATCGATGGAGCTGCTAGTGAACGAGTCCTCTGCAGAGAGAGGGAGTGACTTAGTCCAGGGGAAAAAACAAACACTAAATTAAAATGATGAAACCATGATGACATCATGAAGATGATATCATACTAAACTCACCAATGACATCATCGTCACCTTCCTCCTCACATATGACCATGCGTTCCTCATCACTCGTCATGTCCTCGCTTACCCCACGCTGAGAACGAGAAAGTGGCGGAGGGCGCCCCGAAAACTGCCCGCCTCCATCCCCACACATCTAAAATGGGGACAGAACATGTAGACTGAAGTAGAATCGATGGGTGAAGAAACAGACTGACATTTGCAAAGAAAGAGAGGCACGATTGTTGGAAAAGGACAGGGAAACCCCATACCTGGGCCAGCTCAGCCAGTGCCTGGGTATTTCCCCTCTCACTTCTCTCCAGGGTCTGCACGGCACTCTGGGAGAATGCACGCGGTCGGGTGAGCTGTCCCACAGGCCCCTCCCCCACATTCCTTTCAGCCACACCTGCCAATCCAGACCCCACCCCCTTCAGATCTACCCCCATGGAGACTGATGGAGGCTCTATTAGGAAGAGAGATCAAAGGAAGCACACCATAAAGAGATGTGAAATGTGCGTTACAGTGTTCAAAATATAATTTAAAAAAATATATACGTGTGTGTGTCATGTCACAAGAAACGTTCAAAACTGTCTGTCCAGTGCTGCCTTACCAGTAGTCTCAGACATGCTGCGCTCTCGCATATCTTTGCCTCCAGGAACTCCTCGGCCTTCAGAGCTAGACTTCTTCCGGTCTTTGTTACACCACTTCCAGTCTGGGTGCGCCTTGAAATGGGCCTCTTTCACCTGGGGTGTGAAAAGGGGGTTGAAGACAGAAGACAGATGGAGGCAAAGAGGGGGTGGAAAAACAGGAGGGGTAGAACAAGGACAGAAAAGCAGCAGGAAACAGAACGATGTGAGACACAGGTCAAGCAACCTTACCTTCAAAATAACTGTTGGCACACAAATGTCAAAGCAATACAATGCATGCTTGCTTGCAGATGTGCGAGTTCACATTGACTAACAAACAAAAAGTCTTGCAGGAGAAGTAATGCATCTGTGCACCTGAAAGGCAAGGTCATGGTACTTCTGCTTCTCCTTTTGGCCCAGAGCATACCACCACTCCCCCAGGATCTTGCTGACTGTGCGGTTGTCCTGGTTGGGGTGCCTC
The DNA here is from genome assembly GCA_900497675.1 of Arapaima gigas. Lineage (NCBI taxonomy): Eukaryota > Metazoa > Chordata > Actinopteri > Osteoglossiformes > Osteoglossidae > Arapaima > Arapaima gigas. The sequence goes on along the minus strand of UFQX01000325.1, from coordinate 449,830 downwards.
TGGTGCACCAGCGCCCGATGGCGTTTGCTGAAAATCATGAATGCATTCATCGGCCGTCGGATGTGGTCCTTCTCTCTCTGAGGGACAGCGATATGGTACATTTCGTTGGGGGCAAGAACAGGGAAAAGTCAATAAAAGATAACAGAGGGCAGCAGACGACAGTATGGAAGCAAGATCTGACTGTCAAACAAGGACAGGAGACCAAGAACAACAAAGAAAACGGAAGACCCAATGAACGGAAGCGTCCTTCAAAGGCACCAGCCCTACAAACCTTGCCAGGGCTGTTTTTGTCATTGTCTTTCGGCAGGGCACTGAGAGATTGGGTGCGCCTCTTCACTGGGGACACAGACAACGGTGGTTCTTGAAGCACTCCTGGAAGGAATCTGCAAAATGAGCAAGATGTTGCCATATTTATAGTTTTGGAGTCTACACACCATCACAGCTATTGTTAATGTGCAAGCACACACAATGTCCTTACATGAATTGCACTTCATAGGAAGAGATGAATAAAATCAACACTTTGAAACACACCACCAGGAACACAGCCCGGGAACAGTGCACTTTTTTCACGTTCAATGGGCAACTACACTGACACCCACAGCTTAAAACTAAAACTCTTAGCTTAACCATACAGTAGTAAGGAACTGCCACCACAAAAACACATACGGGTCATCCACATCACTCTCCGTCTCACTGTCGCCCCTCTCCCTTTCGGGTTCCCTGTCTCTCTCCCGTTCTCTCTCCTTTTCCCTCTCCCTGTCTGCGGGTGGATCATCTGCAGATGGCGTGGGGCGAGATGGAGGTCCTCTGTCATGGGCTGGGGCTGCCACATTCACATCATTCTCCAACACTGCGCTGCCCTGTGATTCTGTCAAAGGAGAGATTTAATTATATGCAAAAACTAGAACATCAGACAAAAAACAGGAACAAAGAAAACAATATTAGTCACATAAAACTAGAAACAAGTGCTGTCAGTGGTATTTCAGCCGTGTCTCACTGAGGAACAAATGTTTATAGTACGGAACAGTTCGACTCCATCACAATAGTCAGTGTTCAGTGTTGATGTGTTTCAATTTAACTAGCATTGCATAATCACCATTACAGTTACACAGAGCTGGACGTTAATGTATTTTAAATTCACTGGCAACATTTTCTCCAAACATATTAAATCTTACCTTTGTTCTGATTGGCTGCTTGGGGATGGTTGACAGGTTGCTGGCCCTCAGCAGGCTGGGCTGATGAATCTGACTGGCTGGGAGCCAGGAAGGGGACCAATGAATGCCAAGGAAAAACTGGCACTGACCTGGGCTCCACATTGGTCCACACTGCAGAAGAGAAAATTTATTATTCCCATTTACAAAAATATAAACACTATGCAAACACTGCAGTTAAAAATCATATAAGCACAGATGTATGAGCAATCGCACATAAACAAACCATCCTTAATTATAAACTGTATGAATACTAGGAATAATAATACAAGCACATTGCAATGCTCACACGGACATTTATATCCAACACAGCGAATGCATTCCGTAGATTGAATTTTTGCCACAGTTGTATTCATAGTCTTATGCTTTTTCCTATTGCCTTAAATAGAGTGAATGTTGGGGGGGGGGGGGGGAAAA
>UFQX01000325.1:405409-448156 GCA_900497675.1 Arapaima gigas | reverse complement strand
GGGGGGGGGGGGGGGGGGGGAATACATGTAACCCAAAAACAGTTTTACTTGTTTGTGCTTTAAAGATGAGACCCCATTTTTCATTAACAGGGTACTAAAAACTTCAGTAAACGGTAACATTATTCCTCTGTTCACTGTAGCCTTCTAGTGGGATTTATCACATTCAAAAGGGCTCCCTGCTCGCTGTCTTCTGGGGCAGCTGCCACATGTTTTCAGTAACGTAATGCACAGTTCATTGCCATATTACACTTGCACTCAACACAGGATTTTTCCACGACATTAAAAAATGTGATTCTTATGAAAACAAATGTGCTCACTGCAAAAGTAACAGCCATTTTTGGTCATCTAAAAGCATCATTAAAGTGTTTTTGTTGTATGTAAAATTAGTGATGTTGAAGCAGTCCCTCTTGGGCTTGTTAAGCTCAAAATCAGTCACTTCAACATACACTTGAAATAAAGCTACAGGAGGCAGCAAGTTACTTAAAGGTCTGGTTTACATTTTAATTTGGACTTCTTTCCACCCAATTTGGGTGCTGTGACTGAAGACCGTGGAGAAAGATCAGGACACTTCTGCCATGGAGAAAAGAAACACGGGAAGATCCAGAATCCAGGTACAAACTAAAGGCTTCTACAAAGGGTTTTTAAAAATACGCATCTTCTAGAGAATAGGCATAGGTATATTCTAACCTATAATCACATGTACAAAATATATTTTACATGAAAGCATTTTTAACGCATTTCTTCTGCACAATCCAATAGATAAAAGGATGTTACGTACTTTAAGCTTTGGTAGATAATTGATATTTCTAGATTAAAATTTACATTTCAATTCAAGACAAAACACTGAAAATTTTGGATTTGTATTTTTGAATTCAGGGCACGTGATTTAGTAAGAATCACCTATTTTTATTCTGTGTTATTTAGCTGACACTTTTACCCCAGTTAAACCGCTAGAAATACCAAACCACCTACAGTCATTTACCCGGTTTTCATACAACAAAACAACGGAATTCGCTAACACATCCACATAATACTAGGAATTTACACTCCCCATTTCACCTGCAATCCATCTTTAGACTGTGGGAGAAAACCCACGAAAACACGGGGAGAACACGCAGACTCCGCACAGACCGAGATGATGGGGTGCTGGTTAACCAACGCTTGTATCCGAACGGTTTTCGATTTACCTCCTTTATGTATACCCAGAGCAATAAATGCTACCTTGTTTAACCACCTCATTCCTCAGCACTACACCAGCAGGGTTGCTCCTGGGATCTGACCCAGCATTTGCCAGTTTGACCCTAACCACCTCGCCCCACACTGGCCGTTTTTCACACCTTTGAAAGCAGACTATGACCAGTCAGCAGCTGAGATGTGCGCTGCCAGGACATCAAGTCTCTTGACACTTGTTGACTCCAAGTGCCAAGTAATACATAAATGTCACTTTGTAGACAACAGGAAGCGTGCGATTTACGGAAAAATGAGCAAAGGTTCGGGGAGAGCAGACACGTGCCTGAGGCCGGCGGGGAGGAGCAGTAATACTGACCGAACATACTCAGTCCCGGCCGCAGGTACTGAGGGCTGTCTGACGAAAACATGCTGGAAGGGGTCCTCCTTGGGATATTACTTTACGTACATAAGTTTAAAAAAAAAAAAAAAAAAAAAAAAAGTACAAAACAACGCAGTTAACAGGTACAAAAGTCTTGCAGTACAGTTCCTCTGCTGTCCCTTTCGATGAGCAGACGCGTTACGTCTAGGCTGGGCAACATGAGCGGTCCGAGTCACGCACATCCCGGGCGGCAGACGGTCTTGGAAGGACGAGGGCTCCGCTGGTGCCCGTGCATGGCTTCCCCTGGTCGTCGCGCAAAATATGGATGTCTTTCGGCTGCCCGGAAAGCGCGGGGCGGCATGTAAGGCGCCCTGTTTCTTACACCACGTGCCGTCGTCACTGGTCCTCGGCGACTCCGCAGCGCGCGGCTAGCGACTCATTAGCAACGACGAGTCCGAAGCGCCACCAGCTCGTTCGATCGGAGCAGCTCCGCACTCAGGCGAGCCGTGTCAGCGGCATCCTCGCTTCGACCTTAAGTCAACTATTGTGACCTTGATTTGCGTCGACTTGGGCACTTTCTGTTCCTTTCGGCTGCTTGTTTACATGGACATTTGGGCGCCTCGCAGGACGCGCTCTCCAGGCCTCTCCCTCATCCCCGGGTTTGCATAGCGCCGCTGGCCGAGCTAAGGCGTGCTGTGCGTCTCCGAGCCACTTTTTGCTCCGTCCAAACTTAAAAGTGTTTGACAGTGGAATTATTTAAAGATTATACCGAATCTTAAATACGCTTCCTTTTCAAAACGATATATTGCATATGAATTCACCGTCTTTGGTTATTGTGGCTCAGTCGTCAGGAAGGCAACTGGTTTTGGCGACGTCGATTCCCAGTGTCTCGCGAATGGCCATCGGGCCCGTTTTATAAACGCAGAAAAGGCACGCGGCTCTCTTCCTCTATCGCAACTTTCAGCCGCAGCGAGACGAGCTCCTTGCTGGCCATCAGAAGCATCAGCAGAAATAAAAATGTCTTCTGTATACTCAGGCTATACTAAAAACTGTTGGTCCTGAAAGTGTATAGAAAACAGCGTTTCGTGTCAGCGGGCACTACAGGTACCGGACTGGATGCATCAGTTAGCAGGATGAGATCGACAGCGTAGTGAAGCGGCTACCAAGACATTCGGCTGAACGTCACATCTGTGACTCTCTCGTGCGAATTTTAGTGGTTAAATCACTGGTTTTCTCTTTACCATTTTGGTTCTCACTTTGATTTGCTTAAACTAGTTGTGGGTGTATCAGCTCCGCTAAGTAGTAAACCATGTTACTATAGCAGGGTGCAGTTGTACTTGTAAATCACAGTCGCAAAAGTGCCGAACTCTGCCAAAGCCGTTAAAAGACGAGCGTTCTGCTCGTTAGGCTTTAATGGGAAACGGGGATCCCTCACTATCAGCGCCGCGAACTGGGCCGTCCCCTCGGGAACGCCCCTGACCGTGCACCCGCACCCGAACACGCTCCCGCGACTCCACAGACAAGCAGCGGGACTTCTCTTCTCATGTCCGACACGGGTTGCCTTAACCCAGGCGGCCAATAACTCATCAACACGCAGAATACAGTTCAAGAAATGTACATTTATACGACTAAATGCCAATACGGACTATATCTCACCACCACCGAGAGACTTCAATCTGTACATCTTGTATTAAATGAGCAGTAAGATTGAAATGTAAAACTGAACGACACGAGAAACTGGACGATGCTTCACCACCAGTTCACTTTGTATCTGCTGCTCAGAGTCACTGGATAAAATTAAAGTGAATTGGCAGAGACACTTGTAGTACATGTTGGTGACTCGGGATCTAACGACAGACGAACCAACAGCTTAGAACCATCATCCAGACAAGCGCTATTTGTTAAAGCTGAGAAACGCCTTCGTCCGTTTAGTGCAACAAAACACAAGTTTTCGTATGAACGTTCGACGCAACTGCTGAGAAAATGCAGCCCTCCGTCGTTACATCACGAAATCTTTCTTTTTTCTAACTAGCTGCTGAGCTAACTGCTCTATCCCGACTTCTCTTTTTTTAAATACCACCTTCGCCCCCCCCCTCCTCCTCCTCCGTCTCTCTCGCTCACACACATATACACTCTCTCACACACACACACACCCTAACCTCTACCTCCTCCGAGGGAAAAACACACTAAAATACCGCCGTAAAAAAAAAAAAAAGCGCACGGACGATGTCAGCAGCGACGGCACGGGTGGCAAATCTCAATCCGAGTGACAGGGAACAGGCGCATAGTCGAGTCGCTGGCCCCTCTTAGCTGGAGAGAAGGACCTGATTTCTCAAAAAGAGAAAGAAGAGAGACGAAGAGCCGGAGAGAGATGCTCTGATACAGAGCCGCGCAAACGGCCGCTTCCTATGATTATATTAAGAGCCGTCAAGTCCGACGACATTCGCCCGCAGCAGGTCCGTCCAGGCTCAATGTGCTCGCAGCCACGCACTCCCCTCCGTAAGCTCAGCGAGTCTTCGTAGTAAAAGTCGTTGTATCACAACATCATTCACTTGTACTCGACTCTTCCCCGCGATTCCTCCTCTCTCGCTCGCTCGCTCGTCCTTTCTTTCTTTCTCTCTTTCCCTCCCTCCCTCTTTTTCCTGTTGTAAACTAGGCTGCCCCCTCTCGCTCTCAACCTCGCCCAACCCAGCCCCGCCCCGGCCACTTCACTTCTGCCCTCCCATTGGTCCATGCAACCTCCCGTCATTTCATCGCTTTCCTCTCTAATTGGTCTATATATGCACTGGAATGTCAGTCATATGCAAATCGCGTTCTGTCCAGTTCTCAAGCTCTTACTGGCTGCTGACTTGAACGAGAGCTTCTAAATATTAATAATTAAATAAAAAAATTAGGCCAAGGTTGCACATTGGTTGCCGAGTTCATCGGTCCCATTGTGACGTTGTCGTCGGTGCTTACCTATTGGGTCGTGAAAACAACCTGACTCCTACTGCTGGACGTAATTAGCATAACCACTCCCAAATATCAGCTCCATTGGAGCGGCTTAAACGTTTGTCGAGATCGACAACAGAGTGCACCAATCAAATGCGTTTACCCGGATACGGGACAACAAATCGCATGACACAAGTAGCAGGAGAAGGTCCCGCCCAAAGAGGTTGGATCCTCCACTACTAAACGCTATACTTCCAATGACCGTAAGAGGAGGGAGGGCGCTGTAAACACTGCATCGGGCTGGTATTTTTGAACCCTCAAATTTTCACACACCATTTCCAAAGAGAACTACTAAAAAACCAACAATTTGAATTATTCTACCTCCTCGCTGTACACAAATTCTGACCATAATTTGATAACAGTATTCTAGACTATTCAATAAAGTGATGTTTGACTTTGCCCATCAAGCACTGCGCAATTAATTCAAACCACAATGAGGGACAGAAGACACTAGCCGCTGCAAATATCAGTGCAGATAAAAATGTGTGCTGGAACTGAACGTGCTTCAAACTTTAACAGCATCATTTTCAATAACGTACTTTGTTGTCATGGGTGTCTGTCTTAAACTTACAAATCATACTCTTTGTGTAAGAGCCATGAAAGTAGCACTTTGTAAACTGTATGTTGTACGTAGTATTTAAGGTTGCAGAAATCTGAGTCACAGAAGAAAATGCTTACAGCCTACACTAAGTATCCCATCTGTTGGTTTCACACTAGTAAGTTTGTCCTTTGTGGTGCTTTATGGTTTTTCTGAACAGCAACTTGACCACAGGCACTAAAAACTCTGACAAGCAAACACAGCATCTACCATTAATGTGGCTTCTTTACATCCATATTCAAGTTGGACTTTAAGAAGAGAACATCTGCATGTATACACTTTTACAAAAAATGATTTCAAAAAAGTCACAAAGATTGTATCACTGGTCACTGTTAAAGAGAGACGAGCAACAGTCATTGCAGCTCAGCACAAGTACGATGGTTATGTCAGTTTACTAAGCATCAGGACTGTTTTTGGAGGACAATCAAAAAGAACTTTTGCAAAAAACTGACATGGGAGTCGTGTAAAACCCATTGTATTCTATTAATAGCCAATCCTGGATGGCCTACTTACATATCCAGACACAAAACCCGTAGACTTGCAGACTACTTTACTGTACACGCAAAATAATACGAACAGTTGGTAAACTAGTACTTTTGGCATCTATGTATGCATATTGGAGCAATGGCTGTTAAATAATCAACTTGTTTACAGAGTGCATCTCAGACTCGGTTCTACCCTGTACCACTGCTCAGAGGGGGGTGTAAGGACGGAGGGCTGCCTGAGACTAGGTGCTGATGTCATTTTCTACAATAATAAGTTCATTCAGTTCCTCATATTAATGTTCCCTAACTCACGAATGCAGACACACTTTCAGATGTACACACACTGATCAAAGAAGCAGATACACATCTGCATTACGCACTTTGGCACATAGTGAACTGAAGTGTGAATCACAGGGAAACCTACACGCACACATACACACGGGGGCTGATAAATGGAGTGGGAGAGGGCTGGAAAGCAAAGGGAAAAATGGGTGGGAAGGGAAAAGAGAGAGAGTCAGGAGAGTAAAAATAGATCGAGAGTCATTCTGGGGGGGGTGGGGGGTGGGAGAAGGAGGAGCACGAAGGGAAAGAAAGTGGCAAAAAAAGAACTTCTCTTATGGGAGGAAGGGTGGTAGAACACAGAAAAGTCAGATGTTTAAAAACAGAAAATAAAGGGCAAAAAAATGTCTAATGCACAACATTTCTGAATGCCAGCCTTCACTTTTTTACACCAGGGTGTATGAAATGTACAGTAAAATTTACAAACCAGAACACCTTGCCCTAAAGATCACATACAGAACTAATAACCATTCGGAGAACCTCAGCTTGGCCTGTGACTGTAACATAAATTAACCATCAAGAAGGTGGACTGTTGGAAGCAGCTGCCAATCAGAGAAACACACAATGGTGGGAGGGGCTAACCTCCTTATAGCAGAGAGCCAGTTGCCAATCAGGGCGAAGGAAGAGCTACCATCTCACAGGAGGGCAGCTCCCTCAACAGTAGTAAACAAGTCGCTAACCCTTACGAGCCCAGAATGCACTGGATTAAGCTCATGGCTGGCAATAAACATGTGCCTTAGTGAACCGCTGCAGTCATAAATAATTCAATAATAAGGAAAATATCTAGGTTGCTGGTGGACATAAGGACAGGTTAGCACTGCACCTTTTCTCAAGTGTGTGTAACAGACACAACCACACAGATTTGTACATGTACCTTAAACTAAAAGGGGAAACTATAAAACACTGAGAGCGCGCGAGAGAGGTTAATAGTATCAAACATAGCAAGAGCAATGGTAAATGTGCCTCATTTTATCCGTCCAATTAAATGTGTTCAGCTGTTTGCACGTGAAACTGGTGCACAGAACTAAGTAAGCCTGCCTTGTATTGCCCTCTGCACTCGGGGGTCATACTGAATAAGAGGATTTCATACAAGGAGAAATTCTCTAATCCAATCTACCAATTCATCTGTGGTTTAAATCTGCTTCTACTACTGACACTACAAGACCCACTACTATACAGCTACTACAAGTACAACGCCCACTACTGTACTGCTACTACAAACACAAGGCCCACTACAATGCAGCTGCTAAAGGTACTAGACCCACTACTATACAGCTAGTAGAGGTACTAGACCCACTAATATACAGTTAGTAGAGGTACTAGATCCACTACTATACAGCTACTATAAGCACAAGGCCCACTACAATACTGCTACTTCAGGTACAAGACCAATTACTATACTGCTTCTTTAGGTACAAGCCCCAGTACCTTGCTGCTACTACAGGCAGAAGGCTTACTACAGTTCTGCTACTACAGGTTCAAGGCCCACGATTATACTGCTCCTACGGGTACATTGACCTATCACGTGCTACTACAAGTAATACCAGGACTACTCCTGTTGCTCCTAACGCCGGGTAACGCTCCTACTGCTACTACTATGGATACTACTACAGCTACTGTTACTAAAGAAAAATGAAGCAAATGCCTACAACTGCTGGGAGCCCCAGAAGTGTTCATACAGCAACTCCTACACGAAGGGTCACGAACGGGTGGCCAAAAGACGTAACTTGAAACCACAAAGTGTGCGTTTGTGTAATCCTCCCACTTCTCACCACATCCCTCTTCTCTGCTCTCTTTGCCCTGAAAAGCAGTGCACAGCGTTTGTGGGGGTTACCAAATCCTTCCTACCCATCACTTGCTCCGTCCAATTAAAATACCATCAGATCCGGTTCCCTGTTGCCATGGCAGCAGCTGAGTGGGTACCGGTCTTCACACCACTTTTGTGACCTGTAGATACTGCACCCCCGCCCCGACCCCAGCAACCATCTTAGACATGGTGCAATGCAGTGTTATGTGGATGCTGCAACCCACATGGCAGGTCAAGCACCTCTAATGTAATTATTATCCATGACAGAGGAAGTGATAACATGCTGCTATTAATACACACCCCGGAAAAAAAACACCGACAGAACGGAGGTACACTTTGAAACGACAAGTTTAATCTGAGGAACGTGGAATCCATCCATCTTGACGAGTGTGAACTTGTGTCCATTCGCCACTCTCTCGTTATGCACGTATGCATAAATGGCAGCAGACGTTCATCTGCCGCGGCCGAAAGTTACTTTCAGCAGCACGCAGACCTCTGAACGCACAAGTCACACAGACTAAACCTTTGTCCACCTGGGGGCAGTCTTGTTCTACAATAAATGAGACAGCTGACAAATATGCAGTGGAAAAGCAATCCGAGCAGGAGAAATACAGAATCAGAAAAAGAAAAGCATAAAGGACAGATGACAGGAATAGTCACACAGGCACCCAACCAAAATGTAAGCAAAACTGTCAGTTATAATTCCAATAATCAAGAGACCATTACAAGGCAGTATGATTAATAAGCAGATGTATCGCCATCATTGTACCAAGACTGTTACCGCAGTTCTTCCCTAACTGTGAACCAAGTTCCAAGAAACATGCCCAAAAGTACTGAACCAGCAGGGCAGTCACTGTGGAATCAGGAGGAGGCAAGTGTGTCAGTGCAACGGTTAAGCAATGCTTCAGCAGAAGTGTACACACACACACACACACACACACACACACACACAAATACCAGGAAGTGAAGCGCAAAGTGACTTTGTCAGCGTGCCCAGGGGAAGAGCCGACACGTCACAAGCTGTGGTGGCGGTGGTGACAGTGGGAGGGACGGCTCTCCTCAGCGTTGGGCCTGCAACCATAGTAAAGGCCCAAGGCTATGGTGCCACTTCTTGTTGGCACTGCTGAGCAGTTCAAGTCAGAAGAAAAAAAACTTTCAATGTGAAAGGGTAAGTATGTGGTGGATGTCCCATTTTAAAAGTAGTGGGTGGGTTAATGTCTTTCTGAAACTCCCACCCCCACCCATGAGTAAGGACACTCCAAATTTGGTACTCATTATTGAAAACAGTAACTTCCTGCTAAGAGCAGAGCCATCCAGCATTTCTGAATTTTCACTTACCAGTGAAAGATAACCTCAAGTCAGTCATATGACTAGAGCAATCGATTATATGGGCCTTACTTAAGAATGTGAGAGGTGTGTACAGGAGTGTTTGCTGTGTTGTCATAGAAGCAGACATTCAGAGTTCACACATCACTTCCGGTGGTCAATGGCTCACGCACACGCGCACGCGCGCGCACACACACACACACACACGCACACACACACACTACACAGCTCTTTCACTTCTTCAATCTGTGCTAGTATCTTCTTTCTCTCCCTCCCACACTGCCCTTTTCAGTTCAGAACATGAAACCCTTTCACCCTACATCCCCGCACGTCCCCCTGTGACACTGACTCCTCTGAGCTCACACAGCACAGCAATCTGGGCCTACAGGACTTATGCTCTGCCTCTTCACCATGTGTGCTCTGTAGACACAACACACAGTCTCAGCCTATGGAATGTCTTGCAACAGTGTACCTCTAGGGTCTTGTGTGTGTGTGTGTGTGTGTGCGCGCACGCGCATTTGTATATGAGGGAATGTGAGCTTGGGTGTGTGTGTGTGTGTGTGTGTGTGTGTGTGAGCAAATAAATGTGTATTACTGGGAGTGTGTGTGTTTGTACACGAGGGAACGCGAGCTTGGGTGTGTGAGTAAATGAACGTGTACTGTGTGCATGTGCGCGCGCGCGCGTGCGTGCGTGCGTGCGCGCGAGAGCAAGAGACACCGAGTGAGCGAGCAAGCACGGGTGAGTGACTCACACAGTGTTTATGTCTAAGACGGGTATGAGGACTGGAGATAAAGAGCACAGAAGTCTGTGGGCCAGCGATGCCTGGAAAGGTCAAGCGGGACAGAGAAGCACAGGGGGGTTGGGGGCTGCAGGATGGAGAAGCATGCAAACAAGTTCACACTTTGGGCCCTATGATTTGACATCCTGCTAAATTCATCTCCTTTAGCCTCTCCTTCCTTTCAATTTGGTCCCAGGGTGCTGCTTTTCTTGAAATAATCATACTGTCTGATTTTATTCGTACTTAAAGGGGAAAAACACGTATATCTTTCATTACTCCGCCATCTCTCTCTCTCTCTCTCTCTCTCGCTACATGTCGGGGCAAGTCCGAGTCAGTGTGTTCACGTTTCGATTCAGTTTTGCTGAGCTGGAAGTTGACACCCCCTCTACCACAGTTAAACATTCAGCAACTACACTGCGTGACACATGTACTATCGTCATACTCTAACACTGCAAGGCAACACGCACATTATGGTCATGTCTTCGACTCAGTCTCGTTCCCCTCACCATTTTACATGGCAACTGCATCACGCTATTTGTACACCCTCACTCTCATACTGCCATTCACAAACACTGACTATTTCCAATCTTTTGGTGGTGTGGTGGGGTGGGGAGGGCCTTTACGATTTCGTTTTTTTAATTTGGTCCAAGCATCAATCACAGTACGTGCCCACACAGGAACAGAAGCATGCAGAATTCTTCACACACCCACTCTCCCTCCAGTATCACGCATGCATTTAGAATAAACATAAAGAAACTTGACACCGAAAAAGACTCCCACGTCTTTTTCCACTTCTCACAACACATCATTAAGAGGTGCCATGAATTAGCGATTGGCCCATGCACAGCCCCCCCAGTCTCCCAAAAGCCACTGCGCCAGGGACATGGCAGGCGAGCAACTCGGAAATATTTCCACTTATTTTACTGATGCTGAAATTACAAGCACACAGCAGTGGCATTAGCCGCCGCCGCTCGGGTATCCTTGTGCTGCCCTAGCTCTGAAAACAGACCCGTGAGTGTGCCAAACCGGTTTGCTGACTGCCTGGAACGGAGCGCTACATGCAATAAACAGCAGCTTTGAGCGGGATATCCCCGGTCCCCTCAGGAGCTCACCTCGCCATTCTTCAACTGCAACCCTACCACACAGCTGCCTCCGTTTGCCAGCCCCACCCTGTCTCCACCTTTCCTCCCTGCGTTCCCCAACAATGACACCGAGCGCAGTGACGCCGCCCCATTGCTGACAAGCTTCCATGGTCACCTCGTGACTAAACACAGCCTCTGAAACATTCATCAGCGCCTTAACGCACCATCTGGCTGCATCCCGTAACATGCCTAAAACAGACAGCAGCCTAAAAGGGGCAGAGAAACAGGCTGGAGGCCTACAGCGTACAGGTTGCAAACGGCTCAACCGGTGGAAAATAAGCAAAATATAACCAATTCGGAAGCTCTGAGTAGGTGGCAGCAGGAGCAGGGAAGGCCTACTGGTCAAATCGCCAGGAAATAGATTTGCATGTAACATAGTGTGCAGGTCATTCTCTGGTTAAGCAAATAGTGTTAAAACCTGAAAGCTGCTGGTTCAAGGCCCAAGAGAGGTCCTGCTGTAGCAGCCTTGAGACGTGTTTCGGTACAGCACAGCATGTCAGCTCTTCACGTGGATAAACATGCACTGACTAAGCAACACAATAGGAAGATGAAAGTTAATGAGAAAAGCCCATGACAGTGGTGCACCCCCTTGGTATTTCACAAATGAAATCGTCAAGTGACCTTCCTTCAACACCTTTTTCTCTTCTTTTTGGTAGATAATTGTCACCTAGCAGAAATAAAACACCAGCTATCTGTGAAAGCAGCTCTGCTGTACCACTGCTGTCTTATTTTTGCACTACGATTGCAGCAGCACCTGGGGTGCGATGCCGAGTTTCAGAAACATTCTGACTCGCGTCGGTGAGGCTGTACACAGAGCAAAAACACTGCACACAAATCATCTCGTTGTGGGGAGAGGCACTGTGTTCATAACTGGTGCACCGTTGATGATGAGGATACATAAAAATAGTTCATAACCTGGCTTCTCACCTGACAAACAACTGGGCCTGGAAGTACGTTCGTGGCTTGATCTGTTTGTAATTCCGCGGGCACTTTTACCACTACGTCGCCATCGATAATATCTTAGTAATACAGACGTCCCTCAATTTATTTGCCTGTTAGGTTTTTGGAAAAACCTCAGATACAGATATAATAAATTCTAAATACTTTGCAAGATTTTCATTCCATTATTTTGTTTAACTTCAAATACCCTTAAAACCTAAATCAATTTAAAATTATTGAAAATAAATTAAAAAAAAAAAAAAAACCATCTCCAAAAGGTCAGTCAAGCCTTACTGCTTGCCAATTCCTTCCGTAAACATCTGCAATGTGCATCAGCTTCTGGCCATGTTCAACTTCATTACCTAAACAATCAAAAGCTTAGTAATACCAGTGTCCCTGGATTTATTTACAGAATGGGTTCCATACAAATATAGCAATAATAAATGAAAAAATACTTTGGAAGGTTCCTTGAAAAAGTTTTGTAACTATGAACTGCATAAAAACTAGAATTAATTTAACAAAACAAAAATACATTGTCTTCACATACACTTGTTCAATACCAACTGATTCATCCACTAACGTGTACAGCGTTCGTCATCTTGTTATTGATTCCTGACACTCGCACACGCCAGACACAAGCTGTAAACCCCTTGGAAGCCAATTCAGTTAAAAGAGTTGAGTACTCACGTCCTGTCTGAGAGCATTTTACTCCCAGCTTTTGTTTGGCTAAGTAAACACGAGACATCTTCCCAGCAAACAGAAATTTTACAAACCAGGTAAGTAGTGAAAATGGTATTAGAAATAAACTGGAAAATGCAAAAATTCGGAAATTAAACGTAACATAATCAATCTGTGTATTGCAAAAATTTCTTTCTTGTACCAGTGACTCCTTAAAGTACATGCTTTCTCTATTTTTAAGTCACTGCTTATTGTTAGTAGCTGCTTTAAAAGCTGCTTGTGCTGCTGCATCTAGCAATAATTATTTTTAATTGTTCGTAATGTTAAATTTTTCTCTTTTACATGTAAACTATTCACAATTTCCACCAAATACCATAATTAGAGCCACATACGCACTAAGAGTGTGAAAGGACAGCAGTGGGCATTTGGCTGCTGCGACAGCCTTTGTAAGCACCAATTTAACATGAAAGTACAATTTCCGATGGCTAATTTGAACAGTTTCAGATAAATAAGAACATAGAAATGAGAAATCACACCAAGAAATTGGGGCTGATTGAAAAAAATAAAGTAGGAAACGCAACATATCAGGCATGCGATACTATCACTGCAGGCCTGCAGTCGGCAACACCTTTTCAGAACTTTATAATTACCATACTGACTGGGGTTCCACAGGTTTGGCCTGTTGTGGGTATATATATGTTTTTTGAGCGCATGAACCAGAATAAGAAAAGTGAAATTAATAAAATTTACCAATGGGACCACAGCATTCCATGAGACACCTGTGATGAAATCAATGCAGCACACGTAAATCATTTGCCATATTACAGGAAGGTTTGAGTCATATTGTTTTAGAAAATGTGATTTCAATATCTTAATGTGCACTAACAAGTGTAAGTGACACCCAAGTTTAACCACCACAACCAATCCATGTGGCTTGTGTAAAATGTCTCCACAAGACAGAGAGTCAGCTGGGCTAAAATCCGTACAGTAAAACCCCGAAACACCGACTGAGCAGCAGAGCCACAGAACCACAACTCCCCTTGTGTATTTAGTTAAACTGCTGGTGACAATCTAAATACACTCAATTTGAATAACTTCTCAAATGCCCATTATTCAGCTCAAACATCCTTTTCATTTGTAGAGCAGATGATTTTCCTCCAGAGGGTACCTCACCAGGTAAATGTACTGAATAGATAAACTCACCTGCTTCTTTAGTGCACAGCACACACCTGCTTCTTTACACATATTTTACCTTGTTTGAGAATACTCCAAACTATAAAGTGTCCACCATTAATTATGCATACTACATCACAGATAATCTCACACAGGTAATCCCGATACCTAGGCACATTCAGCCCTCATATAAAGGGGTCAATTACAACAAAAAAAAAACCAATCCAGCAGCATATGCACCTCTTCCATTCAGTCAGTCAATTCAGTACAAACAAGGTTAAAATGTTTATTTTCCTTCCACAACATATATTTTAATCAGCTCACGTCTTTCACTCTGCGAAGAATTTGGACGCTGCTTCTTCCATAAAGAAATTACTGTACATAGTGTCATACGGACAATCTCAACCAATCACAAGCTTTTATTTATGCAAATAATAACAGCTGAAACAGGATATTCACTAATATTATTATTCTTCAGGTGGACCCTGAATTCATTTAGCCAACACTTTTCCAAAGTGACTTACATAGTTAAGCTGCAAACTACTTACAAGGATCTCCCCATTAATACACAGCACTGTAATTTTTCTAGGAACAATGCAGGATAAGTATCTTGATCTCAGGTGCTACAGCAGAAACAGGAATCAAACGTGTTAGAAACTTAATCTAGGTCTTCTGGCAGCATAGTGTCTACCAGCTTTGCAAACTGAAAAAAAACATAGCAGATAGTCACCTTATGAACTTTATTTCTTCATATCATAAACATCCGTAAGCAAAATTATTAAAATTTCTCAGTTCAAAGTGTACAGTCTCATGTTCTATGCTTCTGGGATAGACTTCAGACCTCTACAAACCGGCACTGAACTGATAATAAATGAATGAAGGAAAATATAACACTAAACACAAGCCTTATTATGATTATTATCATTATTGTTGTTTTTACTGCAGTTCTTAGAGATATTATACTATATGTTTGTGTTGTGTCTCATGCATAAAATACCTGTTATTTGGTATATAAATTATTTTTATGTAACATTTTTCATCCAGGAACATTTTCTATTAAAGAAAAAATAATAATTTGATGCCTGATGATGCCAAATAAGGCAAATTCACAGAACAGAGATGTGTGCACTTTCAGAGTTTATCTGCCCAGTACATTTAGCTGGTTTATTGATACTGGGGTATTGATATTTTCTGCACATGGCTGTGTATTTCAGCTCACTGTGTGCAATCTTTTGCATCATTCTTGGGATACCTTACAAACGCAGCTTCAGCTCCAAGTATTTTGTTCTACCTTTCTATCTGACCTCCCACACCGCAGTAGAACATGGTTATTTTACCTGTCCCAGGCCGGCCCATGATGATGTCCTTGCGGGGCGTGGGGTGCAGGGACTCTGCTGGCAAGATGAGGGGTAGCAGAGCTGTAGGAGAAGGATGGCAGGGCACTGGCTGCTGCAGCGGTGCTCCGAACGTACCGCCGTGTCCCCCTCTCTCTCTGCCCCCCGATCCAGAGTTGGTGAGCGAGGGCCCGGTGCTGGGGCTTGCCACCGAAATACATGCTAGAGCAGGGCTGGCCTGGGCAGGAAGGCCCGCGGATATGGGGGGCAGCGAGGGCGCAGAGGACACCAGCACCAGAGCAGAGGTGGAGTTGCGGAGGAGGACGGTCCCATTGGTGGCGGCAGCCGCATTAATGGGCACAGGCACCTGAAGGCCAGAGACTGCCTGGGGGGTCTGGCTGTGCTCCTTGGATCGGGACACAGCCCCAGTCCCATGGCCTAGAGGTCGCTCCGTAAACTTTGTCAGGGGCACCTCTGGGTTGCGCACGATGACTGGTGAATCGCGCAGTGGCTGTTGGGGCACAGGCACCACGCGGCGAAGGCTGGAATCTGGGGGCAAGGGTGAGGGCGGTGTGGGAGAGACCAGCATTGGCGGTGGAGAGGTGTTGGTGGAGGATGGGGGACGGCTGGAAGGGGTAGTCACCACCCGGGGTCGAGAAAAGGCGGGGTTGTGAGACTGCGTCTGTGGTGACAGTACACGGAAGGCTGCTGGATTGAGACCTATCCCAGGATCGCACTGCTCTAGCTCAGGTTTGGCATAGTCCTGGGTCGGAGGGGGTGGGGGCAACGGGGCATCAGCCTTCCGCTTGCTGGGGCTCATAGGAACAGTGAAGGTGAGGTTAGTGTGGAATGAGGGTGGAATGCTGGAGGGATGTCTTTCGCGCTCCCGCTCAGATCCCGGTGTGCCCAGCTTAGGTGTGTTGCCACCCGTGCCACTCTGATGCCGGGGTCTGCGGGGAGGCAGGACCGGAGAGGCGGTGATGGGGCTGAAGTTTGCGGGCCGGAACACAAAGTGAGGGGAAGGCGAGGGTGACGGAGCAGGCGAGAAAGGCGACTGGATAGAAACAGGGGAGAAGGAGGGTGTGCCAGAGCGGGAGCTGCTCAAGGACACGAGCATGTTGGCCGCCTCGCATTCGTCAAAGTCGAAGCGTGAGAGGTCCTGGGACAGCAGCGTGTTCAACACCAGGCGTGGCCGAGAGTCTCCCCGACTGCTGGCCTCACTGCTGTCCCGTGAAGTGTCGTCCCAGTCAAATTCTGTGCTGGCCCGGCCACCACCCAGGGCACGCAAGTCAGAGGGAGTCACAGTCCCTGAGCTGCTACCTCCTCCCCTTTCCCTATCCCCCCCGCCCCCACCCTCCATCTCCTTGGTTCTCATGGAGAGGTGGCGAGAGCAGTAGCCCCGTCGCTGTGACTCCTTCATGCAGCCTTCTCGCGAGCACAGGCGTCGCCACTGCTTGCCGTTGAACTTCTTACGGATACCGTTGGGGGTGCAGACCACATCCCCTTTCTTGTACTTCTGCTGGGCAGCAGTGAGGGGGGTGCGGGACCGTGAAGAGGATGCTGAAGAGGAGGTGGACCCTGAACCACCCCCTGGTGTGCTGGTGCTTGGTGTTGGGGTCTGTGTAGGTGTCTTGTCCATGGGGACCAGAGAGCTGCGAGTGCCTGAGGAAGGCGGCAAAGTTGGTATATGAGGAGGTCCAATGCCAATTTCGGGGCCCTGCAGCGCCGTCGAAGGAGGTGGCTGGGGGCTGGCCATGGTGTTAAGGGCAAGGTGAGGCCCAACTGGGGTACACAGAGGGGTGCTGATTCCCCGCACTATAGATAAGTGAGGATTAGGAAAGCCGGGAGGCTTTGAGACAATGTGTCTGGGATGCTGTGCCACTCCGCTCACCTTGCTCCCTGCTTCAGTGGCCACCACATCTTCCTGTAGACGGCCCATGTTGAACCCAGACACTTCAATGTCCTCCTCCAAATTCTGAGTCTGCTTCTGCATCTGTCTGTCCCTGTCCCTCTCTCGTTCCCGGTTCGCCGCCAAGCTCAGCACGGTGCTCGGTGCAATGGCTACGCTTGCAGTAGAGGAGGAAGGAGGCACAGGGACCAGGTGCCGGCCTGTCATGCCTCCAGGCAGGAACCCGCAGCCAACCCGGGATCCTGCGCCCAGCGCCATCCCGCTGCTCAGCTGGCTCACCTCCCGCTCCAACTCTATCTCCACCCACCGCTCCCTCTCCTCCAGCTCGTGCTCCCGCTCCCTCTCCCGACTGCCCTCCAGCTGAGGCAGCTCCCATGGGTTGATGAGCAGACGTAGGCTCTGCCGAGACACCCACACGGCCTGAGCTTTGGCCCTGTGCCGTTCCTCCTCCCCAGCCTCCCTGTCCGTTAGGACCGCTGTGTCTTCGCACAACAGCACGCAGTAGGGCATAGCAGGATGCGGGTCCACCTGGGACACCACACCCTCCCTGTACAGCTGCCGGGCCCCTTCCTGGCTGTCATTGCTGCCCCCGAAGGGTACCACCACACGGGTCCCGACAGCTACAGGAACAGAACCAGGTGGTGATGCATCCAGTATCAGGTCCACAACTTCGCCCTGAGAGGTCCCGCCTCGAAACGGGTAGTGTCGTAGGAACTCCTCGCCATTAAGTTGCACTCCTATGCTGTGCTGCTCCCCGCTCACCCTCCGCACTACGCCTGCTCTGAACATTGGGGAGCGGGGTCCCAGCTCCTGGGCCTCCATCCTGCTGTCCTCCTGGATCTTGCAATCCCCCTCTCTGCGCAGACATCGGGCCAACACACGCTGGTTCTTCAGGCCTTTAGCAAGGGCGTCCTCCATGCCTCCTGGGAGGCTTCCTTCCCTGTGCACAGGGCTACGGCTGGGGCTGGAACTGCGGCTGGGATTGCCTTTAGGAGGCAAAACAGGAGGGCTGCTGTGGGGGCTGTGATAAGTCCTGGCTGGGCTGCCCTGAGGACGAGGGTCAGCGGGCGCTTCCAGGACCTCCAGATCAGCAGAGTGCTCGCTGGCAGTGTCTGTGGAGGAAGAACGGACAGAATTTGGGGCTCCGTCACCTTCTCCTTCTCCGTCCACACCCCTCTCTTTCTCTCCTGTACCCAAGGCCCCAGTGGAGGGGTTACTGTGGCCCCTGTTGACCCCTCCCCGGTCGCTAGGAACTCCAGCGATAGAGTCCTCGCCTTGGCCGCTATTGTGGCTCTGGGCATCAGTGTCCGTGCTATCCTCGCTCACAGCAGCACTGGGGGCTGCCAACTGGCTCCCCGTGCTGTTGTTGCTGTTGCCGCTGTTGTTGTTATAGTTACTGTTGTGTGTGGGGGCGGGGGTGTTGCCTGTACAATGTTCGTAGGTGTACTTCTTCTTAGGCACCCGGGCCTTGAAGGTGGCCGTCTTGCGGCTCGAGGGAGGGTTGGGGCTGTTGCTGGAGCTAGCCGTGCTGCTGCTGCTGCTGCTACTGCTGCTGTTGCTGCTTCGGTGAGCCCCTCCTGCCCTGGAACTTCCTCTGCTGTCCTCTGTCTCGTCACAGTCCTCGAGTCGCCCTGACCCAATCTCTCTCAGCACCTCCGTGTCTGGAGCTCCAGCAGACCTGACGGGCTCATCCTGAGATGTGTCTGTTCTGGGCGGAGTTTGTCTCCTAGATGAAGTGAGCTGTGAGGCAGGCTGCGGTGGCCCATCAAGGGTTTCCCCGTGTCTGTCTTTCCTTTCCCCCTCAGACACCATTTCTGTAGCCCCACGCCTCTTCACCCCCTTTGCCCGAGTCAACGGAGGGGACCGCCCTCCATGCTTTTTTAATGACTTCATCTTTTCGCTTTTGCTGTGATTTAGGTCTCCTTTATCTTCAGTTGAGGTTCTCAGTGCTCGGTGTCACTCTTTGCCCTCACCTCCTTACAGTCCTTCTGCAGTCACTGCCTCTTTCTGTCCCTCCTGCTCAGTCTTCTTTCCACTTGCCAGCTCTGAAAAAGAAAAGACACACACTTTATTCTCTTATTATCAATACATGATGTGAGACACTGTTATTCCACTGAGATGTGTCAGTAACAGGGAGTAGTGGTTAAAATGTGAGATATTCTGTACACTGGGGAAATACGACAAATATAGACAGAGGCTCTCATTGCCACCTTAGTCAGCCATATTAAACACAACAGGGCTCTAGTACAAACTCCAGAGAGCAAAGTGCAGCTGCAAACTCAAGTATCACTCAGATATTATGCATTTACTTGCATTAATGCACTGCACATTTTTTCAGGTTTAACTGCAATACTTTTATTGCAAATATACATTCCTCTTAGAGATACCAACAAGACACTCTAGGATACAGCAGTGGTATGCTTGCTTATCCTCTGAATTATAATGTTACTCATTAGCAAGGCACTTAAAGTCGCCAAAACCATATCAAGGATCTCACAGCACTGAAGTCATTTGGTTTATTCACCATTCACCAAAGTACAACGGCAGAAAGTCGTTCGGTTCTCAAACTAGTTACCTCCTGGTCAGTAGGAAAGATTCTAAACAGCTCCTATACCCCGCTGGCCTTATCCAACACTTGGCACTGCTGCATTTATAGCAGTATGATAAACTCTCTGTATTAGCAACTACAACTAACAAAATTAAGCATGAAAGCATTGTATGTACTAGTGTCCAGCAGCTGGTGTCTGTGGAGGTGGGAACAACGCAGCAGTGCAGTCCAAGCTGGGGTCAGACAGTAACAGCAGACCTGGACCCTCCAACTCTGAAAGAACAGAGGTTCTGTCCCACTTATCTGTCCAAATAAGCTTGTATGTAACACAGTGGAGGGGATTTTCCACACTCTTTGTCATTCACACCGACTCTCTCTCTCTCACACACTGTGTAGTGGCAAAAGGGACAATTTTAGCTTAATCTGGCACGGCATGGCATAATAATAATGTATGAAACTTGGGAAAAATGAAGCCCAGGCTCACAGACAGACATCCAAAGACACACGGGACAGTCACACAGCCGCACGCTCACACACACTGGTTTCCTGGCTGAGAGGTGGGGGAATTCTTCATCCCCGTCATTTGAAGAGGTTTTTTTTTTTCCCTCCTCACTTTTTCTATGTTGACCATGTTTTAACTGTTTGTTTTCTATGACAGTCTGCACCAAGCTCAACCCACATTTCCTGCCAAAGAGCTTAACATCACTTCCTCTCCTTCATTAGTCTGTCGCATTTTCGTCTTTTCGGTTTGCCTCCTACCCAGCAACCTTGGTCTCGACCTCGAGGCCAGTAGCACGCACTAACATTGATGTCAGTTTTAAAGAATGCTCTTCTTTTCTGTGCATCATATCTGAGTATTACTGTGGTGTTGGCTTCCTTTAAAAAAGTTATACACAAAAATCTATTACAGACAGTAGGATGTTCAAATTCTTCAACAAATGCTCATCTCACTTGGACACTCATGCACAGGGTTAGTACAGGTACTACTGCCACAGTAAAATACATAAAACTGGAGTAAGTGCACTGCGATGGACTGGCATCTCAACCAGGAATAGTTTCATAGCCTAGGCCCCAATGATTCCAAGATAGGCGCCAGACCATCGTGACGAGAAGGTTCTCGTGTTAAGACGAATAGCTGTGCATACCATCCTGGAAGTACTGCAAGAACTACTAGTTTAATATAGTAAACGTATGGCTAGCGCAATGTACTACTGCTACAGGAAAAAAATCTAAGATGAGGGTTATTGCAGGTACTGCTACTATGGTAAAATGATTCATTCACAGCACTCCACAAAAAAAAAAAATTATAGAGGAAAAAAAAATCAGTAAAACACGTCAGACACTAGGCCTTTTACATTTAGAACAATATTACCCTTTGTCTTACCTAACAACTAGAACACCGCCACTTGTCTAACACAGTGTAGGCCCTGTATGTCTCACAACACTTCCAACGACTGCATCTAAACAGGGGATTCTCACCACTGAGACAACCTGGAGTAGGACCTGCATGTTCCTTCTACTCCAGGCCCCTGGCCTTGGCTGGCACCATACCACACCACACCAGCACTTTGACTCATTCCTCATGGCTAACACAAGATTTCCCAGGGCTTCAACTTGCCACTGAGACGCTGCACACAAGACTCCCGTAAAGGAACATTCTCGTCGCCTCCACATTCATTTCTCCCTCCCAGTCATGCTCCTGTAGCAGCCACCCTGCACTCTTACAGTTCCACTGCAAAGGTCACTACACTGAATAATATCCGATTGATTTTTTATTTCTTTTATTTGTATACCTTTTATAAGGTATTTAATCCCAAAATTAACCAATAACATTAGACTGCTATTCAAGTCTGCAGGCAAGTTCACAGTGCCTTCAGTCCAGAGGTTTTAAAAGCACGAATGACTGAAGGCTTTGCCATGATTTACTTGATATTAGCAGAGAAAACCGAGGCAACATTCATTGTGCAAAATGCATAATTATTGTGGTTACAGCGCTATCAATACGCCAGCCCCCTGAACATCCAAATTAGGCCTTTACACTTAGGAAACGCAGCAACACAAATGTTTGGCAGTGTCACATCCCTAGGCATACAGCAGTACGCAGCACACATATACAGCACACAGGCTGAGCCTATCGCTTCCTACGGCTGATTTCGTCGCAGGGCTGAAACACCCCACAACGATGCTTGGGCAGAGAAGGGATATTAATTCAATAATTGACAAACATGAATATGCAAATGAGATCATGATCGAAAGACTCCCCCTCAATTTTTATCTTACGTAATGTCAAATGCTATAATACAATTCAGTACTGTGGATATATAACTGAACAATAAACCACACTGGACATTTATGCACTGAAAGTCCATCTTTCTAAATGGGGAGAAATAGCTAGACCCTATTTCCTGGCTGCTGACCTCAGCGGCTCCCTGTAAATGCTGTGGGGTACCCAGCTATTTACCCCAGTGTGTACGAGCTGCGCTCCATAAGGCAGGCCACAGTACGTTCTGTGGATTACTACACTGCACAGAGAAGGAAGTGCGCTGTGCTGGAATGTGGGTGTAGAGTGCTGTAGTTTCCCATGCTGTACCGTAAGGCTAGTCCTGGCTTAACTGGGTCACCAGGGAGCACGCAAACATGAAACAACAGTAACGCAACAGCTCTTCCACACATACCTGCTTCAGCAGAGCATGTTCTGACCGTCATTTTATCACGTCATACTTGTGCCAGCTCTCCGATATTCACTGGACTAATCGTAAAAGTCGTGGAATGTTTAAAAGGCCAACAGTGAAGCAGTAGCAACGCAGGCAGCAGCAAACTACAAACAAAAGCAGGAATTAAGAGCAGTGTGGTAACCGTGACAGAATGGCAAACAATTAGTGACTGTAAATGCTTATGTACTGAGCTGGCACTTGCATGCGTCCAGCGTCTGAACTAGTGCAAACGGCGACTCAAAGGCACCACGGTCAAAGGCAACTCAATTACCTTTACACCTATGCACGTAGTATGTGCACATGGATCAGAGATGACTCTCATCTTGTATGTTAGAGTAGCACCACTGCAAAATACTGAAACAGCCAGCAGATAACAGCAAAAAAACTAATTAATTCTCACACAGAAAAATTAGAACCGAAACAACACGATAAAGAGGGTAAAAGTACAACGTATAAAAAAAACAAATTCAATTATATTAAAACGTTAAATAAACTTAAATTGAATAAAATACCATCCAGCCAAGCAGTGTTAGCACAGGAGTGTGCACATCGTGCTGGTGACTTTCAAAGGCGGTGGTAGTGGTAGCATTAGCAGCACTGACAACGGTAGTGCAACTACAAATAGTTGCACAAATAGTACTGACAACCACAGTCACATTTAGTAGCAGCAGTACTGCCAGGAGTATTTAGCCACAGTAGCAGTGGCAATAGTAGTAGTACGGGTACTACTATTAGTATCAGTAGTAACATTAAAGATCTAGCAATAGTAACAACCACAACAGTATTTGTCGCAGTACTGTCAGCGGTAGTTATTTTGGTAACAGCAGTAGTGGTACTCATAGTAGTAATAGTATTAACAAGAATAGTACATCTAGCAGCAATGTTTAAGTTTCAGTAGTAGTATTACCAGTGGTAACGGTATTGTCAGTAGTATTTAATTTAGTAGCACATAGCTGTAACCGAAACATTAGTAGTAGTAGTAAGAGAAGGGGGTATTAGCAGCACTGGCAAAAAATAATTAGCAGCAGTAGTATTAGTAGTATTGGCAGTAGTATCAGCAGTGGTATTATTACAATAATAATGATACTGGCAGTGGTATTAATAGTCTTAGTAGTAGTACTAGTACTGTCAGTAATACTCTCAGTAGCATGGATGGTCATACTAATAGTAGTTGCAGTACTAGCAGTAGTACCATCAGTAGTTGTAGTATTGGCAGTGGTATTAACCGTCATAGTGGTACTAGTAGTGGTATTGTTGGCAGTACTCATAGTCATAGTACTACTGTCAGTAGTATTAGTGGGAGTGATACTGCTAGTTGTACTGGCAGCAGTATTAGTAGTAGTACTAGTACTGTCAGTAATCTTGTCAGTAGTGTGGGTGGTGGTATTAATAGTAGCTGCAGTACTAACAGTAGTACCATCAGTAGCAGTAGCAGCATTGGCAATAGTATTAACAGTTGAAGTAGTACTATTAGTGGTATTGTAAGTAGTATTTACAGTCGTAGTACTACTATCAGTAGTACTGGCAGTGATATTAGTGGTAGTAATAGTACCAGGTGTACTCTCAGCAGTAGTACGGGCAGTGGTATTAGTAGTACTAGTACTAGTACCAGTAGTAGTAGCAGCAGTGTTAGCAGTAGCAGCAGTGCGGCTACTCAGTGTCAACAGAGCGCTACGAGCTGCTCGACAGCCACTCGCTCTCTCACACACACACACACACACACACACACACACACACACACACACACAGGCCTGTGCCACGGAGCTTGACAAACACAAACACACAGAAACAGCGAGGTGTCGCGAGTCGGACAGCCGCGGAAAGTGCGTGCAACACAGAGCGAGCAGGAGACAGCGCAAAACTTCCATTTTATGTCGCTCCTCAGGCAGCCGACTGGAGGCGCGCAGCAGCTCCTAGCAGTATTACCGTCGTAGTAGCTAGTAGTAGCTAGCGGGCTGCCTGTCTGCGCGTACTTTTCTCGGTGTGACAGCGCGCAGCCGGCGGGCGGCTTTAGCTGTAGCTGCCGAGCAGCGCGGCTCGCGCTTAACTGTGGCCCAGGGACGGACGGCGCGCGCCGTTGCAGAGCGCCGCTCGTGCCGGAAAGTCCGCGCTGTCAGGGTGCACGAGCGGCGCGCTGTCCGTCCTACTCGTCGCGCTGCTACGCCGTTATAACATTTGACAAAGTTTAGACTGTACACCCCCCACCCCTCCTCCCCTCCCTCTCTCCCTCACACTGTGTTACATTCTTCACAACACTTAATCTCTCTTTCCCTGCGAAGACACACGGAGACAGCCAGCAAAACAGCACCGCAGAAAGACAGCTAGCTATCGATAGCAGCTGCGACCCATCTAGCTAGAGAGTAAAGAATATAAACTCGCTTAGTTAAAACTCACCCAACACAGATTCAGTTGACAACAGAAAGATTTGCGGTGCTGTTTGCAGTTGAGATAGCTAGTACGAACAGGAATACAGTCACACTGCCGTCCATGGCTGCTGTCTGTCCGGGCTTTCACTTTATTTTTCATCCGTAAAACATGTCTTTTTTTCACGGCAACTCAAAGGAGGGGGAAAAACTATCTGAGTCCCTTTTCCACTACAGTCACAAAATGGTGAATGAACCACTAACAGCTGGCTCCTCCAGCCAATCAGAAATCACTGACATGTACAGTAGCCTATGGTTTTGAGATTACAAAGTGCAGGGCATGACCGACTGTCAAAGTACAATTGATTGACAAACATCCTGGGCAAATAGCGACGGGGATAAAGATTGAGCCGCAGCTTCGGCAGAACATTTACAGTGTCCAATGAAAGCGAAGGAAACCTTAGGAACAGGGGGAGGGCGGGTGAAAGGGCGGAGGGAGGATGCCGGTAGCCAATCACAATTCGCTTATCGCCGCCTCTCAGCCGATAACGGGTTACGTTCGCCACAACTGACAACACAGGCACCGCCTCCGGCCCCACGGTGCACACCGGGAATTGTCGTCTGTTTCCCCAGGAGATTCCGTACGCGGCGCTGTAGAACACCTGCTACAAAACTACATATTCATTATTAATTTTCACGACATGGCCCTGAGGGAGTGAGACGAGTGACATGGCAACTGACTCCGGGAGGGGGGGAGGAGAGTCTAAAGAGTCTGTCACTGAAGTTTTGCAATTTTTACCTTCAGCCAGGGGGCCTTTGAAATATTAGTACGTTATAATGAACTTATATCCGCACTGCGCCTGTGTAACACCGGTAACGGTTCAATCCACTTTGCTTCTTCTTTAGCTTTTTCTCGCTCTTCCTCCCTTTTTCGTCGCTCTCCCTTTTTCTCTCAGCAACAGACCCTCAGCTCGACCCCAGCAGCCAATCACGATGCTCCTAGCGGTCTTCCTTGACGTCGGCAATCGCTGTGGCCCGCCTACTCCATACAACTGGGGTCCATTTTTAAGTTGACGTCATTGTGCTATCCGGCCATTGGTCGGGATCGGGAGTGTCTTTCAGCCAATGACCAAGAACATTGATGATGTCATCACGCATGTTGCCACCAGCTGGACCAAAGAGGCGTGGTCTCGAGTAAACTCGTCGAACCTGGTGTTTACTTAAAAAATATGGAAATATAACTATTTCCCATTAAAATATAGATGCTGTTTTTTTTTTAATATGTAGAAAGCGCCTTATTTATCGATGCAGAATTAAAATTATTTTCATTATTACATGGTATTTTGCGGTACAGTTAATTCAAAAAAATCCTTTTTAGGTTACTCATTTTGTTTTGAATATATATAAGGTTTACGGACGGGGGTCAAACGTTTGTGCCTCACACGCAGACACACATTTACAAAGTAACAGTTACATAATCACACCGGCAGACATGGTTGCGCACAGAGGCGCTGCTCCTTACAGCCATTTACACGGGAGCGCGCCCCCTATCGCCCTGCTGCCACACCGCCGCACGCCAAAGTTGCGCGACCGAGTTATTTCTTTATTCGTGGGATGAAGATGTTATGCATAAGGAGCAGAAACTTGTTTGGCACCTGGACTACAGAGGACCCCAGTGGCGCGATAAGGGAGGGATGTGTGTGTGTGTGTGTGTGTGTGTGTGTGTGTGTGGGAGGGGGGGGGCATCGTCGCTGAGCTAGAGAGACACCTACAGGCTGACTTGCGGCACTGCACGTGTCCGCGTGTCCTCCCAGTGCGGCCCAATGCTGCTCTGCAGGATGAAGGATGATCCCACAACACTGAGTTGCACCAGAGGACCTCGCTACAGCACGTTTTGTCAGACGTCGTACTGATGAACATAATATTTATTAGGCTGTTTGTTACGGAAGCCGCAGTTAAACAGAGACGAAGGACAGAAGAAGCAACGGTGATGGAGCGAAAACGAGTGAAACACGGTACATTTAGTATTTCATAATTCAACCTACATCTAACCGACTGAAGGAAGGAGTCAGTGGTGGACAGAAGTCGGTGGGAGGAAGTTGTGTGCAAAGCCTTAGGAAACACACAGGTTTCAACACTCCCAAAGTCAATGGGTGAATTTTATATTATTTATTATTAACCCAAGCTTATCCGTGGTGTACGACTGATCGTAGGATATACACAGCATAAAAGTTAGCGAATAATATGCTATTATTAAATAATTCAGATAAAGCCAGCTGGTATTTTAGTGTCAAAGGATATGGACTCACAACTTGAACGTTTGTTTCAGTCCATAGGAGGGGCTCTTCCAGCGAACCGCTAACAGAGGTGGTCAACCTGAAGAGCTCCCATAAAATTATCCAGCTGTATGAATGAGTGAAATGGAAAGTCATTTAAGTGGAAGTGTTTGTTAAAAGACACCATAATACATTAAGCAACCACTTTGAAAATCACATGCAAGCTTAAAATAAAGCTATACAATACAAAGCTATACAATCTGGCTTTATTTGACTTAGAAGGGGTCCGTTTGACTCCCCGCGCTGTGTTTTACCACAGTGTCCACTCTGTGGACCATAATCGTCCTGACTGAGGTTCTCAGCTGCTGGTGGTGCAGATACACGATATCACGAAGGGACTGTGAGGTTCCAGCATCGGCAGCAACACACTGATCCAACGGGCTTTAATTGGCCGATGTAAAAAAAAAATACAGACAAAAAACCTGTTTTGATCGGAAGGTAACGAAAAATGTCACAAGTTAAAATTAGTGGCAAAAAGTCCACGTGAACTTCACCCCGGCTTAATTATTCCATTTGCCTAGTTTTCAGGTTATAAAGTCACTCGGGTTTCCCGGGCCATTTTCTTGTTCCTGCTTCACTTTCTGAATGTTCTGATGAAGCTTGTTTGAATGGTGTGAAAAGAGAAATTAATTTTAAGCCCATCCAGTAGTTAATGCATCGTGTAACTGATTTGGGGAGGATTACGGGGCAAAATCCATAAGCACAAAGGTATCTTTTACATCCAAGGAGGTCCCTTAAAGAGCCGGGTTGGACTGGTTGAGAGCGGCAGCGGTTTTCTGAGTGGATCCGGTCGAAATACTCACTCCCACCTCAGCCAGCAGAACAAAACACGTGCTTAAAGCGACAGTCCTCCGCGGATGATGACATTGTTGTGCAATCCGCTCTCACCCTCACTCTCTCCTCGAGGTTTTGGCCTTTGACCTAATCCTTGCCCAGTTAACGGCCACTCTCAGCGTGCGACTCCCTCACCTGTCAGTCAGCCGTCAGAGGGCAGCCCCCCTGCGGAGCGACATGCTGTCTGATTGGCCTGCCGCTTCCAGAACGCAGACAGCCATTGAGAGACAAATGAAGTGAAACAAAGAGAAGGAGAGGTTGCTGGACAGCGGGACAATGAGGCAGAGTGACGGACAGTGACAAGGAGCAAACGAGAAGAAGATTGGATGGCGGGTTTGAAATGCGGTGCGGCCGAAAACCGAAGCACAATAGACGCTGATGTCAGCACTGGTGAGATCCGCCTAGTTCTCGCGGCAATCGCACTTATTATAGCCTGAGGATTGGAGCCATGTTGACTCAAAGTCATAAAAGCTGCTTCAAAGTTTTGTCAACTTGCTACCAGTGCTAGCTTTTCAGGAAGCATCGTGAACAGACGTCACTTTTGAGCAGCAGCGGGGTGGGTGGCTGGGAGGGGGAACGTTTGGTAATAGTCGCAACATGGTGGCATATTTTATATTTTATAATAGTCATGTATTTTGAGTCCAGAAATTGTAAAACTGTGGTGAGTTTGGTGTGGTTTCCCCTGTGCAACTATTCTCACATGTCTGATTTGCTTCAGAAGACCGCAGTCGCACGGCGCCCTGGTTTTGGGCACCGGACCCGGGGAGGGTGTGGATTCGCATCCTTGGTTTGGCACCGGGAGACGTGTCTACAGCTGGGCCCTGGAGCCAGTCGTGGCGTTTTACCCCCGTCTGCTGCAGGAGAAAACACACCACATCCCTGAGGGCTCCGCAGCTTTACCGGATCACAAAAATGACACGTGAAATACCTGCCAGCCTCACACGAGCTGAGGGGGAAATAAACGGGTCCCCGGTTGCAGAGCCAGAAACTGCGTGATGGTAATTGTATCTCGCGGACTGAAAAACAGGGTGTAGTTTGGGATCTGTGACAATTCCTATCAGTCTCTCTTACCAGGGATATAAATAGAACTATAAACACCATGAGACAGAGTTGTTCTGCCTTCCTTTGGAGTCGCAGGGTTATACTTATAAAAAGCAGTCAGGCATTTAACTTCTTCAGAAGTTGTTTGATATCTTGTTTTTTCCCCATCTAGTAGCTATAAACTATCTTATACAAGAATCCAAAGCATCATTTCCATATTTAGACACACAAAGTGATATAAATTTAACATTGTTGCAAGAATTACAAAAGTGTCCAAATATTTACCGATGAATGAAATGTCTATTCAGGGAAAGTTTATTGAAAATAAACTTATTAGGGCTGTGGGAGGAGACAGACACGCACACACGCACTCACGCACGCACGCAGCGTCCCCTTATCCCCACCCTGCTGTAGCTGGTTTGTAGGAGTGTGCCAGAGTCACGGTGCCAGAACATTTCAGCGCAACAGTGAGTCTAGTCGCATCCACCGCATGGCATGGATGAGGTGACCCCACCCCCAGCCCCCACCTGCTCCACTCCAGCCCTCCCTGGGCAGCAATGCACAGAAGGCCTGGGGTGCAGGCAGAAGGCTCCACCCGTACCCTGTACCTGCCAAGGCCGCTTACAGAGAGCCCCACACTGGCAGGGGGGGCTGGTGCATTCCTTCATAGCCACGTGCAAAGCTCTCCACCAGGGTGGGAAACCTCGTTCTCAGACAGCCGCAGTCTCGCATGATCACTCACACTCCGACAGGCCACGGTGATCCAAAATAATTACAGGAGGATGCGCTAGTTCTTCCAGTTCCTCACCTGCATCTGAAAGAGGAAAACAGCAAACCGGGTCCACGTGTAGCAAATATTCGGAGTTAGAAATTTTCTGAAATACAGTCGTGACGGGACTCGTGAAGCTGGTGTGAGGGACCGGGATCCTGTCCACAACGCTCCCTGGTTCCGCCTGCTCCGCAAACTCCAGAGCACAGCAGCCCTGCGTGAAAATAAAGAGAGAGAATAAATTAATTTTTCCATAATTTTATAACAGCATAGATGGAACCCGTATAATTATAGTCAAGTCCATCAAGTGGCCGCTGTATTGTCATTTTTAACTTCTCCCATAGATTCCATTAAGCTCGACTCGCACACGAGGTGAGAATCACATAAAACACTTGACTGAATCCCCAAAGGAACATCAGCACGCAGACACTAACAGCCGCACTGTAGACCCATATCCACACATCCAACCGAGGCACCGTAGGACATTTACTGCGATGTGGGTGTTATTTCTATATACATAGCAGCTGTTTCAGCAACTAAATATCGTGTGTAAACAGTTTAAAAAAAAAAAAAAAACCTCAAATGGGTGCAGCCTCACACTGGTCACTGAGCTCCTGTGCCCCCCCCCCCCACCCATAAGCACCGCTGCAGGAAACACGATGAACTTACAGCTGTGTTTCTTACGGGCAACTTAAGCAGTGCAGGTTAACATGACAACTTGGACGGAAAGTGAGGCAATGCAGTTGTGATTGTGTTTTGACACATCATCTACTATGATTAATTCATCATAATCAAGTTTGTGGTTCTTGTAATTGTTCCTCTGTTCTCCTGTAATGGGTTTCCTCATAATTAAATTGGAGGTACTTGCTGTTTGTTGGCATCTCTTCTACTGTGTGTATTTCTGCTGTTTGGAAGGGTAACTGACTGATTTTTGGAAGGGATTCCACCAAAACCTGGTAAAACTTACAGAAACACAGCAATTAAAGCTTCCAAGAACAACAAGGAGCCCCTTCTTTTCGCCTTCAAGCCTTTACACTAAGCTTCGTTCACAGATGGTGTTCATTTTTTTTGTGTGTGGATTTTACGCTCAAGAGAAAAACATTTAATTCGTTTTGGTTTTGAAAAGGTTGTGATTGTAACGCGTACGAAAACTTCAGCTTCTAAAAAATCTCACAAAAGTCTGTTTTCAAGATCCTTGCTAATTTTAATGCTCTTCTTACCCAAAACAAACTAGTACTGAACTGTGACTCATAAGATGTCCCACAACACATATTTCCAATAATACAAAATTTTGGACATGGATGGGTGGAAAGAGAACCGTGTTACTGCATCAACGGCGACTGTCCCCGTGGTGAACAGAAGGGGGCGATGTTCTCAAAGGATAACAGAGCAGCCGGCAAGTGTGGCTTCGCCTTTTTATTGGGTCAAGTTTTCACTTGAGTTCTACTCATTTGCGTTTTTAGTTTTTACAAGAAATGTTTCCATTTACGATACATTCTGTTCTACCTCATCACGTACGCGTCTAACAATCATCTCCATCTCCTTAACCGTCTCCTGCCTCCTGTTTGAGGAGTTCAAGAAAAACCTTCAGTGAGCGGAATTTTGTCTCTCTGACTCGACTTAGGTGGTTACTGTCAAAAGCTCATAAAAGTGCGAGTTTAAAGCTGAATAAGGTGACAGACAGACACGGGTGGGAGATCAGGCCTGAGTGTCGGTTCCCTCTATCTACAGTGTCGTCTTCCTACACTTTGTCATCTGCGAGTGGGTTTCCTTTGAAACGACAGTGTGTGTGAGGCACCCTGTGTTCCCTGCACCAGCGTGTGCAATAATGGCTGCTTTGTGCCCTGCTGCAGAGGCAAAGTCCTACACGTGTGTGTGCGCGCGCGCGCTGTGCCGTATGGGCAGCGTGTGTCAGGGACGCTGTGAAACCAGGCAGTGTGTGTTATTTCCAGTCTCTCCGAATGGGCGGTATGCGTGCCTGTCGGTACGAGTGACACACGGGGTGTGGGCTGTCGTTCCCCAGCGGGCCGGGCCTGCGCCACACAAGGCGCCAGGGCAGCGACGCTACACAGCGGATGTGGCAGGTGCAGGCGCGTCCGTCGCCACGCAAGGCTCTGGCTGGGTGGGTGGGGGTCGGCTGGGTTCCACGAAAGCACGCGCAGATACACGGAGTGGGGGGGGGGGATGTGGTGAGCTCGTAAAGGTGAGGTTACTGCGGTCTACCTCCCTCCTGCTTTGCTGCATGACACTTTGTAAGACAGGGTTAGTTCAGGCTGTGGAGGATGTGACGTCAGGAGGGCGATTCGCGTCTCCTCAGTCCGCAGCGGGCAGCGGGAGACCTCTGGACCGCGCGGCTTCGCAGGTTCAACGGACGCCGGCTCTCGCCTTCCCAGCAGCGTCTCCCGGCGGGTCGCGGTGCTGGAATTGCGTGCAGAGTCACTGCAAAGATAAACACGGTCAAGGGCAGCAGGCGAAAGGCTGAGGGCAACTCGCCGACTCGTCTTTACTCATATTTATAACCACTCTCTTGGATATAACCGAAGTCTGGATAAACAAAGCATTTTTTTTTCCCCGACATTTCTAAGAATAAAGATTGCCAAAACCAGACGAACTGCTGCCAGAATAGGACAACACGTTTGGCCCATGAGGAGATTAATATCTATTCATAGCACTTGGAGACTGGGAATGAAAGTTTAATCTTCTGTTTACACGGATCTTCCCTGGCACAACTCCGCG
Organism: Arapaima gigas; assembly: GCA_900497675.1. NCBI lineage: Eukaryota > Metazoa > Chordata > Actinopteri > Osteoglossiformes > Osteoglossidae > Arapaima > Arapaima gigas. The sequence goes on along the minus strand of UFQX01000325.1, from coordinate 415,766 downwards.
TCTTCATAAGGAGGCATTATTTCCTGTCACACGAATCAATATTGACAGTCAAATGACGGAAGAGGCACTTAAGGTGGTTTTTAACCAGTTTTAATTAACCCTGATTACAGTTTAATTACAAGTTGAAAGAAAAAAAATACAAAAGAAAGAATCAAAGAAGAGGTTCAATGTTACATCATGGTATTAAATCTCATCCCTCTGTTTTGAGTGTTATATAACCGATAAGCGGGAGGGGGAGAGAGGGAGAGACACCATTACGGAGAAAAACAATACACAGCTTTTTTTCCTTTAAATGATATAATCCCCCAAAATGAAAAATATACAAGAGCAAAAAGAGGAAAAAAGTAACATTATAAAATAAAATTACAATACATGACAAGATAAAATCGTAAACTCCCTCCTGTTCCTCCTCCAGCGCATCACTTCACTACATCCCCTGAATAACCACTACCACTCTTCAATTACAGTCACTTTCCAACTCAGTTACAATTACATTTATTTTACATTTTTTTTTCTTTTTTTCAAATGGTCACACTGTCAAAAGGGGGCTGGTTGGTGGAAAGAAAGAACAGAGGAAGAAGCAGGTGACAGAAACCCAACGCTGAAAGTGATGTATGCAAAGCTGAACAAGTCATCAGAAAGGCGGGGAGCAGGAGGTAAATAATTCAACAACAACAGCAATAATAATAATAATAGTAATAATAATAATAATAATAATAATGAACAGCAATATTGACATCATATGTAAAAAGTAGAAAGGGGAAAACAATTTATTGAAGAAATAACATCCGTGTGTATTTCCTGCACTGCGACCCTCTCGGCTACTTTCAGTCCTCCGTCCAGCTGCAGGACCGGAAGGATGTGAATGATCTTGTCTTTTTTTGGGGGGGGGGATTTGGTGCCGCCCCTCCGGCCCAGGTACCTCGACCCAGACTCAGGTGGCAGTGTGACGTGGTCGAGCCGCAGACACGAGTAAGGCACACAGCGCAGGTAATATCAAGTGTGCTGTTGACGATATGAAGAGAAGTAAGGCAGCTGTCAGTTGAAATCCAGACAAGGCAGGAGGGACGGGGAACCCGAGGGCTCATCGATCCCAGAATGCCACAGGAGCCTTTCAGCCACACTGCGTTCCCCGTACTGAGCGGCTGGACGACGACGGGGCCACGGCCTTGCGCCTTACTGCCTCCCTGAGGCTGGCATCCCGATCCAACCCCTCGTGCCAACCCAGAGGTGTCGCCGAGTTTGAATTAGTAAACGCTTTTAATTGGCTTGAGCTCAGAAGGAAGAAGAAAAAGAAAAAGAAAAAAAAAAAAAAAGGATTTCCAGTTACTTATAGCTCTGGATCTCCCCGTCCTCGCTTGCCCAACTTGCTCAAGAGTTCAGAGTTGTGGAAGCGGCGAGAGGCGGCGTGAGGACAGGACAGTCTCTCCCTCAGCGCAGCCCCACAGCAGCTGTCTGCGTGGGAGAAACAGACGGAGCAGGAGCTCACGCTCCTCTCCACCAGCTCGCCGTGGCAAGGGGACGACAAGCCGCTGCCATGGCCGCCGCTGCTACCCGCTCTGCCTGTGTTTCAACGTTGGGTTTTCCTCCATTTCTTATACTTGTTTCCCTGTAAAATGTCACGTTTTCATTAAAACACTTAAAAATGTAGCCCACCCCACTACCCCATCCACCTAAACTCCCCCAATGAGAAGATAGGACTTGTTTCTTACCCCCCTTTTCTTTTTTTTTTTTCTTTTTTTTTTACAAAAAATCCTGAATTGTACTTTATTAAATTCTATCGCTTTAAAATCTCTCTCCATAATATTTATATATAATATATAATATATAAAGGTATAGTTCGTGTGTGTATATTTCAATATTTGAGTAGATTTTTTTACATGCTATAAAAACAAGGCAAAGAGGCAGTGTGAGTTCTGTATGTAAGCCACCCCCCCACCCCCCATCCTCAACCCTCTACCCCTCACTCCACTGCCCCCCATCCCTTAGTGCAGAGGAGCACGGAGCATTAAAGGCAGTGTGGTGTCTAAGTGTGTGCGCGCGTGTATCTGTGTGTGGGTGCTGGTTTAAGTAACACTATCACACCAAGCAGTCCGGAGAAGTGGCGACCGAGCAGCACTGGTTGATGGGTCTAGTCGGAAAGCGAGAGCCCAGACTGACAGTTGGGGCGGAAAGACCTCCTATCGCTCCCATCCCTCCCTCCCCCCCGACACACCTTCGGTATCCCCCACCGTCCCATTCAAACTCCTCCCGTCCTGCCACTCTTACCTCCAGCCCCCCCCCCCCCCCCCCCCCCCCCCCCCCGTAAAGACCTTGGGCTGTACCACTGGGCAGAGCCCGACCTGGTGCATTTAAAACAACTTTTCTTTCATTGTCCCCCATCCCCTTCTCCCGTACAAAAGTCATGTGTAAAAACATGATGGGAAATCTGCTGGCATTTCCAAGGTCAGGCTGAAAGGAAAAAAAAAAAAAGAAAAAGAAAAAAACCTTAAAAGAACATGTCTGAAAGTGTCTCTGCCACCTGGAGTTTGGAGCTGAAGATGGCCAGCAACTGGCATGTTGAGCTGTGCTTGGGAATGCCCACACCCAGCTCCTTCAGCTCCACTCTGCAGCATCAGTGGGAGGGGTGTGGGAGGGGAGTGGGACGGGAGAAGTCTCCCGAGGGACCCGCCCACCCCTTTATAGGCCAGTCCAGTCCTGAAGCACAGGCAGTGCGAGATCACTGCCAACATCAAAGTTGCAGGGACACTCCATTGTTTGCTAGTTATCTAGCCAGTGTCCGTGGGGCGACTGCTGGTCCCAAAAGCATCCTGGGTACCACACCCACATCTGCGACAGCAGCGCTCAAGAGACAGCAGCGTCCATGAAGGAAGAAACCTGTGTCTGTGAGGAATCCACACTTCAGCACAAGTCGTACAAGAGCAGAGCCTGAGAGTCTTCGTGGGTCTGGAGCTGGAGGGCGACAGTCTCTCCACATGGCCCGTGTGCAGCCCTCCTTGCCCCTCGCTGTCTCATTCTCCACTTGAGTGATAAAACAGGCACTTACAAAACCCCACAAATTCTTAAAAAAAAAAAAGAAAAGAAAAAGGAACATCTCTCACCAGCTAAAGGGTTGGTGGAAGTCAGTCTGTTGGAGGCTGAAAAGGGGCATGAGATGACACGGTGGGCGAGAAACCTGAGGAAAGGTCTGACACACAGGTGTGGATCTCAGTCACAGTGGGGCCCAGTTGCAAAACCAGAACCTTGTGGGAACACAGGTCTGTTTGGTGCGGAGCAGCAGGGCTATCCCAGGGAGAAGCGGAGAGGAGGCGCAGCGGGAGCTGACTCATCCGCAAAAGGGGGTGGGGACCAGTGGGCGTGAGGTTTAGAGTGTGCCCAGGTTCGCAGTTGGTGGGGGTGTCAGTGTTTGAGCGTATCCACGACTGTGAGTCAGTATTAGCCCACTGCTTGTGCCTGTCAGTGTTAGTGTCAGTATGTGTCAGTCTTACGTGGATTAGCAGATGCCTGTACATCGTCCTGTTTGTGAACGTGCATGTGCCAGCATCAGCAGTCGTTGTTCTCCAGGGACAGCTGGGCGGTGGCGCGGTGCAGCTCGGTGCTGACCCTGCGTTGAGCTGGGGGAGGAGGGCAGTCTGAGGCTGGCGGAGGGCTATCCCCCTCGCCGTTCTCCTCGACTGCCCTCTGGCCCTCCTGCTCCTCGGCCCGCACCTTCTTATCATCAGACTCCTCGGCGCTGGCCTCCATGCGCTGGTCCTCGCTCCAGCGCCGTTTGAAGCGTAGCTTCAGGGGGATGCACTTGGTGCCCCCAGGGCTGGCGGGTGGAGGAGCAGTAGGCTCCCCAGGCTCGCTCTTCAGGACAGGCGCGCGGCGTGCCTCGCCCATGGGGCCTAAGTAGGGTGGCAGGCCTGGCGGTGGGGGCGCAGGCGCTTTGAAGACATCCTCGTCCAGGTCATCGTCAACTGGAGGGGCTGCAACGCTCCCGTTGGGCTGTCGCTCACGTCTCTGCCGAGAGTAGAAAAGATCAAAGTCCTCCTCGCGATCGTCACCCTCCTCGTCGCTGATGTCCGTCACCTCCACTTCCTCCTCTGACTCAATGTCAGAGATGGGCTCCACCTGTACAGAGAGCAGAGTGTGAGCAAATCTCCCCACCGGGGGCACCCTGCTGGTATGAGGAAACACGGGGGAGTTTCTGGGAACAGTCGTCATTCCTTTGTACTTATTGCACTTCTGCATGAGACTAATCTCATTCCTTTGTCACCCACAACAAAGAGGCATTCTTCCACAACATGTAACACAACCCCACCTATTCACTACAAGGACCCCCTGCTCAAGTGGGCGTCGCCCAGTGTCCCTTGCCAGCTCTGTGCTCTGGGGCTCACCTTTATCTTGGGCAGGCCGGCGCTGCTGAGGGAGCCGGAAGAGGACGAGCTGGAGACGAGGCCGGAGCCGCTAGCAGAGCTCAGGTCGCTGCTGAAAGAGACAGAAGAGCCCAGGCCCGAGGCAGAGGACAGAGAGCCAGAGCTGCTGGAGCCAGGTCGCGCCTGGGCCTCCCGCTGTTTGCGGCCCAGTGGCGGCGGCTGCAGTTTGAACTTAAAGGGGGAGTGGTGGGGAGGCTCCTCACCCAAGTGCAGGGGGTGGTGCAATGGATGTGGATGGGGGTGAGGGTGCGGCAGGGCCGAGTGGTGACTGTTGAGGCCTGGTCGCTCAGGTCCCCGTTCGCCTGCGGTGGCATTCAGACCCTTGTCGGGACGCTGGGGCTGGGGGATGACTATGTTGGGGTAGTGCAGGAAGGCGCGGGGACTCAGGTGGTAATTGTAAACACTCTGGGTATGAGCCTGCAAATATCGCTTCATGTCCTCGGGGTTGAAGGAAAAGTGGGAACCCAGCATGGGGGACAGTGTAGGGGACGGGGTGTAAGGAAGGTGTGAGGAGGGTGTCATGGAGAGGGCGGGGGAGAGGGGGGGAGCCAGCAGCCCCGTGCCCCCAGGGCCAGGCAACGGTGAGACAGGGAAGGGGGACAGGGGGTCTGGGTGAACTCGGTGTGCTGGGGCAGGTCGTGGAGGAGGGTGAGCAGGGTTGCCGGGCACCCCGTACATCCGAAAAAGCGGTTCATGCGAGAGTCGGGGTTGCAAGATACTACGGAAACCCCCGCCGCTGGGTCCACCAGCACCCCCTCCACCACCGGCCCTCTCCTCACCCCCACCTCCACCACCTTCCTCGATTTCAGAATTGACCGAGGTTCCGTCACTGCAGTCGCTAACAGAGCCGCGAGCCATGCGGCGGGCCACTGTGCTGAAGACACCGGGGCTGCGCAGCTCCTCGTTTGGGGACAGCACGTCTGACGGGGTGGAGGGTGGGAAGCGAAAGTGGGTACCAGCCCCCGTGGGAACAGGGGGGGCGCTCTGTGGGACGCCGCTGCCTGGAAGTGGAGAGAGAGAGGAGCTGTAAGTAAACCAGAAAGTAAGAGCGATAGAATGTGTAAGTATGACAGACAACCACACTGACCTGCAGAGCCCATGTCAATGAAGGGGTAGTTGACAAGCACAAGCTTGTTAAAGTTGAACTTATAAGTGAATCGCTTCCCTTTGGTCTTGTGTAAGATTCTCTTGTTGTAGTAATACCTGTGGACAACACACAAACACAGGGACAGAGTTATACACCTTTAAGAAGTACAGCAGCACAATCTGGTCTATATCTAGGTACAGGGAGCAGTCTCTCTCACACTCAGGGGCATCATGGTAAAATAAACCCCACATAGGAGGAGGGGAGGGGGGGAGGGGGTGGAGGAAGGTGTACATCTGGCCATCACCATGCACCACCAGGCCAAACCAAGGTGGCAGCAGAAAAGGGCCTCTTTATGCAATACTGTCCGAGCAGCATCTCTGCCACGCATCGTTTGTTTACGTAATGCCCACTCTCAACCTCTCTGCCTGCAAGTCTCCGTCTACATTAACCTTTGTCCTCCTTGATCTGTTTATATAACAACATCTTTCCCATTTTTCACCTCTACATCTCTTTATGTAACTTCAGTAACTATCTACATCTTCACACTACACTTATTGGAAATGTATCAGTTCTGGGTCCAACTTAACTTTCGTGCCACACACACAACCTCTTCCCTACTCTTACATGTCCATCATATACGTCACAGGGGCAGTATTTATAAGTGCATCAAGCAGGGGCTCGCTGCAGGATTTCACATACGTAGACGGCACCTGGTTTGGAGTTCAAGCTGTAGGGTTCGCTAAGACATGGTTTGTTACTGCAGGAGCCTCCTCCCTTCGTCTCTCTAATATTATGAAGATTCTTGCCTTCATGCTGTGGCTGCTCCTTGTGCCATCCCCCACTCTCACTTCAGCAAGTAGTGCCACCGTCCCACACAGCCAAAACACTATTTATACGGACACCACTGAAGAAAATAAACCTCTGTGGCCTCTGGGAAGACAAGGATCAGGACATCCGGAGGGCCCGTCAGAAAACAAGAGCTACTCTGCTGACGTGAAGTGGGTGGATTAACGCAGGAAGGCAGCAGCGTGGACACACACATAAGACTCCAAGCTGTAAAAAGATGCGTGCCGAGCAGCCCTCATACACGCGTGGTGTGCAAGCGGTCGCTCTGCCGCACTTTGAAGCACATTTGAACTCACTTCAGAGGAGAAAGGTTGTGTGAGCACCCATGCTGCCTCCGAGCACGTGCCACACATTGCCGGGGGGTGGGGGGTTACAGAGGCTGCAAACCACACACACCATGTCTGCCTATGGGGGGCTGAGCTTCCTAACGGCCCACAACTCCTCACAGGGGAAACATCAACCCTCTCATCACCAATATTATACATTTCAAGAAATGTGGATTTTAGAGGAGAGGCAAGGCTATATGAAACTTCTAAGAATGGATAAGATTTTCTGTGTCCTGAAGAGCAGGCTTACACACAAAGATTACATGTGCCTTCAGGCTCAAGCATCTGACAGCAAATACATACAAAACTCTCCCATTTTCTGCTATCGGGTCATTGTAATCTTAGTTTAGGTACATCGAAGGCAAAGCGGGAAAGGGAGGGAGACAGAAGTTAGTAGAGTTCTGTCGTCTGCCCCACCTCTTTTAAAAAGGCCCTTGACAAGAAGTGGGGTATAAATGCAATGTTAAAAATACATGTATGTGGCCTTGGTCTATAATGTAAAGGACACTAGGGTGCCAGTGAAGCATTAACCATCAGGAGCTATAGTTTCCTCACCCATTGTTTTTACGTGAATGCTGCTATGTCTGGCCCTGGGATACCCATTGTTAGCAGCAGCAGAACAGTGTCAACAGTCAGTGCCTGGTGAACACATGAGGGGGTGCGCGAGAGAGAGAGAGAGAGCGCGCACTTGCCCCGGGCACAAGCGCATGCATGTGCGTAACACTAGCCTGTAGAAGTGAGGGCCTGGCCTGCACTCTCAGTAAAAGGGCTCATTCTCTGACAGACAATGAAGTGCACACAACATGACAGTCGCACACACAAACGCACACCCCACCCCACTGCGTCCCTGTACAATTGGAGCTGTTGTGGCCTGCAGCGGGGGCCTGCTGACCTACTGACTGCTTCTCACACATAAATGATGTGGCAGGACACAGCTGACTCTTCTCAATCAAACCTGAGCTCTGCAAACAGAGGAGAAGTGGGGCAGAATAGATACTACACCTGGCAGAAACCCAACCAAAGGGACCAAGAGGGCAGCTCCTTCAGAAAAGAAAAATTGCTCCAAGGGACACTTCAAAACTAGATCTACAAGGAAGCATGTGTTACCAGCTCTGTTTTTCATGGCTATTCTGTAAGCAGCTTCCAGTAGCTCTCCCAATAACCTGCTCATGTACATCTTTGGTTCACAGGGAGCACTGGGGTCCCATGGGGTTCTGGCAGCCCAGATGATATCACTAAGTAGTGGGAGGCCCAAAGACTCAAGATGCTGACACAGATCAAGGGAATTTCCAAACATGTTTCACAGCAAAACATTTAAAGGTCTTCGAGCCTTGGGGGGTGGTTAAGAAAAAAAAAGCACGTCAGATTAAAGTTAGATTAAAATATATGTTTGTCTTTGAACTTCCAACGATGGAGCTAACAACTTCCTTGATTTTTTTATGCAACATCCCCGTCCACATTGACGCCACGTGGGGCGCAAAGTGCGCCTGGCTACCGTACGCTTCACTGCCGTCATCTGCAGAGCCAAGGGGCCCCGTTGTGCGCTCTCATCATTAATGGACCCTGAGCACAGCAGTCTTTGCTGGATGTGCTAATAAGGGACATGCCAGAGGCCCATATGGATGCAGGAAGTGGGTCTGAGCAGCTTCTTGTAAGGCCTCTTGGAGGTGCTTGGGTGGACATAGGTTTGGCCTTGCATGACTCTCTGGTTCAGGTTTAGGAGAATCCAGCTTAGACTGCTGTGTTGTCTGTGGGTGTGTATGTACTTGTGTGTACTCAGGCAGGTCAGCACCAAGCTGTCCTTAGAATAAATGCATCAGAAAGTTCAGGCTGTAATCTGCAGCAGAGGCTACATCTCAAACTCCTTTAGTCCCTAACAGCCCATCAGCAATGGCCATGAACACTAATGCTTTCTATATATAAGCATCTCGTGTAAGCTCAAAATCTGTTAAAACAGCAGGACAGGAACAGAAATAGAAGCGAATGGTGGAGTACATGGACTCACTTGGCACTTACTCTTTGGCCCAAGCTGTCACTGGTCTTTTACAGTATGGAGGGTCCTTATCTGCTCACTGCTTTCTGTCACTCGTTAGTTAGTGACATCAGAATAAAACAGAACTGATTATTAAAAGGCCAGGTTTGTCTCTCCCTTCTCAAGGCTTTAAATCTATATAAAACTGGCTTCTCATAACCACATTTCCTCATATGCAAAGCTAATGATCATTAAGTGGCAGGGCGACAACCCAATACTCCATAGGAAAGCAGACGTGGAAAACATGAAGTATAACCTAGGGTACAAAGAACAGATCTCACAAGGGACTCTGATATTGTACCCATTACCAATATGATTCACTTCAACTGCAAAGACAAAACATCTCAATAGGCTAAACACCTCTTTGGGGCCCCCAGCCATTACAAATTTGTCTTCCAGCATCAGTTCCTCCAAGACAGTAAATGAAGAAAATTACCAGAAACGATCAAGTACTTGGTTAACTGACCGAGTTGTGCTTGTGGCAGGGCGGAACAAATAACAGCATTGCCTATAGATCTCCATGGAGAGCCACAGAAACCACAGGGTTAAGCAAGTAAATGCTAATAAGAAGAAAAACACCCCAGAACCAAGCTCCGCCCTTCTAAGAACCTACAAAGGTGCTGTAGTGGCATGGAAGTGAGAAACTGATGCCGACTGAAAGGTTGGAGGTGAACATCTTGCATCACAGGTTTCGCGCAGCCAACAGGTCGTACCGGAGTGCTCGGCTCAGCTTGTCGTAGTTCATCTGGGGTTTACACTTGCGTGCCCCCCACAACCTAGCCACCTCGTCAGGGTCTTTGATGACAAATTCTCCGTAGTCTCCCTGCCAGGCGATCACCCCCTGGTACTCTTCCTTGCGCAATAGCTCCAAGATGAAGTGCCATAGCTGAATCTGTCGCGAGCCAGGGCTCGATTCCGGCTTGTAGGCCCAGTCCGGGAAGGCAAACCCTGTAAGGAGAGAGATGTGGGTTAATAAGGTATAAGCAGAGGCTGTGGGGCGATAACCCTCTTCTCCCTACAATGCTAACTTGCAGGGAAGTACCGCACAGGTAAGTGTATGACCCAAGGCTGTTCCATAACAGGAAAGAGGATTACTGTGTGTGGGCTCTGACCATTCCTCTGCAATGGCACACAGTGTCAGTCCCCAGCACCAAGTTACTGACGCTTTCAAATGTGGTGCGGCCAAGTCTCAGTACCACCAATCCTCTCTACATGTCACAGACCAGCACCAAGGACACTTGCATGGCACCATCAGGTAAGGTTTACTTGAGCAGGGTGAAAAGGTACAATGTCACAGTGTCAGGACAAACACACCAACCACACAGGATTTGAAGTAGAGAAGTTTTTTGAGGTCAGATATCAACCAATAGCAATTTATGGGTGTACATCTCTGTGTTACCAAGTGTGCATGTATGGGTATGTATATTTACACACGTGTGCGCAACCTGTGGAACGCCCCACTTTATCCCCCCAAGCAAAATTCCCCTACCACCCAGCTGTCAGTCATTGCTGGCAACGCAGTTCCGCCAACCTAGCCCGTGACGGAAAAGGCATCCACCCCCTTCTCTCTCTCTCTCTCTCTCTCTCTCTCTCTCTGTCTCTCTCTCTCTCTCTCTCTCACACCCCCCCCCCCCCCCCCCCCCCCCCC
>UFQX01000325.1:365657-397348 GCA_900497675.1 Arapaima gigas | reverse complement strand
GGGGGGGGGGTGAACAGTGCGAAGGGAGGGGGTGGGGGTAATGGCTGTGCATAAGCATCAGGCTGTGCCCGTTGTACTCCTTAGTGGCAGTCAAGAAAAAAAAGCTCACTTGCCAGGACTGCAAAAGGCACCCTCTTTTTTCAAGGGGCTAAGGGGCAGAACACCATCATACTATAAAGGCCAGTCAAATGAGACCCCATTATTGAGGGGATGATACAATTAAGGGGTGGGTCCACATGCGGGTCCCTAGGTCCACCTCCCTAGGGAGATTAGAGTCCTCAGCTGGAGCAAATAAAGCCATAGCTTACACAAGCAGGGTGATGTAACCAGGCTGCGTTCTACAAAGCCCCGCCCACTAGGGATCAACCCCGCCAGCACTACTGTGGAGGGACATGGATGCCAAGGGGGACAAGGGAAAAGACAAGGACCAAAAAGGTATATAAATGCGTGAACTTCGTCCCCTGACCCCATGCACTGTGGAAGAGTACGGTTGTGTAAGGGAGGGCCAACCAACATCACAAAGTTCCAGCCAGACAGAGGTGTGTATTCAGGCTCCTGGGGCCACCCCATCACTGTAAGGGGGAAATGCCTATGGGCATCCCTGTCCAAAAAGGCTATTCTTAAAGGTGTGTATCTACAACAGGAAGAATGTGATACTCCAAAAGCAAAAGGCTATACCACTGACAACTGAAATTACTGATTTAGCTGAAAATGAATTCAGAAGCCCAGCAACTGCAAGACTGACCAGTTCAGTAACACCGCCCCCCCCACCTTAACCCTAAGGCACACAGAACACGCTGGATGACAGAAGCTGCACGGGTGGGGAGTGGGGTCAGGAGGCAGGCCAACACAGTAGCTGGAAACAGGCTTAGAGCGGACCCTGGGTGGGTCCGTGTCTCCAGCAGGACCGGTTCCATGACGACACACCACGAGCCTCCCCTTCCCGTTGCTGCACATTGACGCCTGCAGGCCAGCAGACGCTTCCTTTCCACAACATAACACTGCTGGCTGTGCAGGAAAACAAGGACCCAACCCACCACCCAGGCTGCAGGCCTTCTCTGCTGCACAAAGGGACGAGGTTCTGGTGTTAATTTTGTTTCCGGTTCCATCTATTCATTTCGGCAGGTATAAAAACCTTCGCCAGCCATACGATTCATCACCCACAATGCTATCCTTCAGGGTAGATCTATTAGCCAGGTCGCCTGCTGACTTTGAAGAGCCCCGTGGAACAACAACTGGCCAAGGGCACAGACAGCAGCACACAGAACACAGCTCAGTGGTAATGGAACCCGCGCTCTCTGGGCAAATTTCATCTCCAACTCCATCTCCGCCACTGAGTCATCGACCGCACAACCGCCACCGCCCGCCCTGGCTGCCTCCCACGCCACCCCCCACCCCCTCTGTTGCTCATTACATCTGTGGCCCCTGTGCCGCACAATGTGCCTGAGAAAACAAGCACTGAATCAGACAGCAGACAGGCGCTGAGAAAGGGAGACCAGGGACCCTTTGTCAAGCAGTCAGAGGTCTTTCACCTGAGAAGCCCTCCAAAGCACTGGCAGGCACTCGGCAACCTGTCGGAGCAGCAGCAGTTTTGGTAAAGAGCCCTCCCTGGAGGCCCAGTGGACGTCCCTTGAGACCAGGGCCCACAAGCTAACAGTTGTAATGAACTGTTCTTGCCTAATGCGGCAGCAGGGAATTGACCCATATAGAAAATGGAGACACGGGAAATAGTTGTTTATTTGATGGGCACTACCACAGCAGCGGCAACTCACCTGAGTTCCATTACAACAGCCTCTCTAGTCCGGCAAACCAACACTCCTCCAGTATCCCGGCCCCAGTAGAAAAACACTACTAAGAGACCAAAGGCAGTCAGATCTGAAGTGGCTTGGCTCACAGTGCATGTGACTCAGAGACAGACGGACAAACTGTGAAAGAGAGGGAAAGTGAATTTTTAATAAAACTTTATTTTGATAGGGAGGGTGATGGCAAACGGCCACTCAAGGGGGACGGAGTCTGACACTTACTGGAAACTTGCTGTTAAAATGTATCCCACATGTTAAGGCTGTGGCCAACATGTATGCGTGTGCATGAACGTGTAAACGCGCATCCCAACTCTGAGGAAAGCACATAAATGTGTGCACGTTTGTGTATGCGTGTGCAGAACAGGCCAAGGCACAGGGACACACAATGGCCCCAGTGTGCGTGGAGTAGAGCACCGGGTGGGCAGGTGTGTGCAGCCAGGGGCTGGCAGGCTGTGTGAAGGTGAGGGGATGGAGGCTTGGACTAGACTGGGAGTGCGGTCCTCAGTGGCTCACTGTTTTCTACATCCCTAAGGCCTAATCCCCAAAAACAACAATCACACTGTGCTGGAACACTGTGCTGGATTACAGCAGGTCTGGGCTGGGGGCGGGGACGTCTGTGTGCGTTGCATAATCACCTAAACCACGTCTGGAGCTAAAAATGGTCCCTTTAAAACAATTATGGGCCAAGTGCTTTGGACAGGGATTGTACAAGCTGCTCCTTGCCCATGTCAGGTTTCTGACTAGAACGCACAAGGTAGTCAGAAAAGATTTACAGTAATCGGGTCACAGAGGAAGGTGAGAAATTGGAAATGCAAAGACAACAAGCAGATCCATGGTTTAAAAAAGAAAAATGGATGAATGCACTCAAGATGGCATGACCAATGACCCCCAGCTCTCCCACTATCTCTCTAGAAGAAAACATGCATAGATGGCAAACATTCCATTAAAGTTTAAAGAAAGGCTCCTCCTAAAAATATCTCGCCAATGATCTATGCATTATGCAGGCTCTTCGAGTGTTATGCAGAATAGAAGTCAAGTTAACCCACTGGACACAAAGAAAGATAGAAAAGAATACTTGAGTCAAATAACAACTAGAGATGAGATGCAAGTTGGCCTGTAGGACCTCCTGACCAGTGGAAGCAGGACCATGTGCTCCATGCGTGATTCCTTGACTCTGCATACATGTGGCCCAGCACTGCCATACATCAGACAGCCTGGGCTCACTGGCCAATTAAGACCTTGTCTGTGTAAGCTTCGGTGTCTGGGGAGAGAGAGAGATAGGCAAGAGAGATAATGGAAGGTAAGATGCCATCGGGGGTATTATATCACAGCTTGGGGACAGAAGCAGCATAGGGAGAAGTTATTGGGAGGGGGGGAGTTAATCGATGTTAAAAAGGTTGGATCCCAGAAGGCTTTCACACTCCAGCACTCAGCTTTGCTCTCTCGTTCACACAGTTCTGATTACAGTACAACGAGACCTTAAAATGTACAGCAACAATTGTTCAAAAGTAAAATGAGGAAAACAAGGTGACATACTGAAACAGCAGTTTAGTATACTGAAATAAGCTACAAACAGAAAAGGAAAACCTGGGTTTGCATGTCTCGTCTCTCTTTCCTCACATGTAGAGCAAAGAGCTACTACACATTTATACAGCATCATCCTCTCTGGCACTCCGTTTTCACTGACATAGCCACAAGGCTTCTAACGCTACAGTGAAGCATATCAATATCTAAAAAATATATTATATCTAACAGATATTCTAGGGCTGGTTGACAGAGCTAAGTCAAGCACAGAGCAGTTATGAATGCTGCTGACATTTTCATTTTCCGTCTGCTTTCACAGAAAGGCAACTTGCTTCAATAAGTGTGCCAACTGTAGTACAAATGTATGATGAGCACTGAGACCATATAGTAAAACAAAGTCCTCAGCGTTTGACTATCATTAGTGTGGCATTTTCCCACCAAGTGAAGCAGCAGAGAACAAAAAGTAGTTCTTTACGTTTAGTCTGCAGCTGTTCCCATTAAGCTGATAACGCTCACTAGCCATAATTGCTTTAACCCTTTCACTCTAATACACTTTTCTCAATAGATAATCCTTTCAAAGATGCCCAGAAAAAAAAAAAAAAACAAAGTTAGTTTCAATTGTCTCTTCGGGGGGAATATATATATATATATATATATATATATATATATATATATATATATCAATTTGAACAAACTTGGTTCACAAAACAAACAACTAGGAACAAAACTTAAATCAGAAAGGACAACTGGCCCATCAGTGGTTCTGCAAGCGCTTTTTCAGTGCAAGTGAACCTTTGAAGTCCACCGCGAGGTGAAAGGGGGTGGGAATCAGGTCGAGGTGGAGAGCGCAGTAAAGGGTTGGCCATAGTAGGACGATCCCTTTTCTCCACAAACAGCAGGAGGTAGGCCTCTCTCACTGATCTAAGACAGACACACCACAAACAGCCTCACGTGAACCCCCCCCCCCCTCCACCACCACCCCACCCCACCAAATGCCAGGCTCTGTACATAGGAACTCCACTGGAAATTCACCCAGATCAAACCCTCCATTCACTGTAAACATCACCAAAGTCACACCAAGACACTGAAGGCATGCTGGTCAATAGAGAACACCCAGGAGTCACATGAAGTGTTTTTGGGCTGATCTTACGCCTTTTAGGAAGTATTTTCTACTGGTGCTGGAAGAAATGCCTGTCTACAATGTCTGATGCACAACATGTCCCTACTTTATTGTCCATCCTGCTAGGTCTTTCTCCGTTCCTCTCACTCTCACACAGACAGACACACCAAAATTCTCAAGGCTGCCCCTGTCAACTCAGAATTGCAAGAAAACTATCTGCAACAAATTGGTTCAAAGTTCAAAATTAACACTGACGTGCTAAGAGGACAGGTCTAAACAGAGGGACAGCAAGGGGGAGAGAGAGGGGGAACTCTTCAAACGTGATCGCACATTCCTGACTTGGGGTGGAGGGGGGTGCAACTAGAGGCATGGGGGAGGGGAAAGGGGGAAACAGAAGGAGAGAGTGAGAAAGTTTAAGGTGGCGCCACGAAGAATTTCAATACAAGAGTCGACCACACACATGCGCACACAAACCAGAAGCTGCACACTTGTAGTCTGAAAGATGCACACTAAAAAACTCCTCTGGTGACTTCCCATTCCCTTATATTAGATTTCTGACTTCATATCCCCCATGCCACACTAGTATAGTGACAAATTCCCAGATATAAATAGATTGAAAATATTCCAGCACTCTGACTTTCAGAAAGAGTCACTGAGTTTGCTGTAGGACAGCCATGCTGTAAAAGTAGACCTCCTAACACAACAGCTCCTCACACCTACAGTTTCAGATTTAAAGGCTTGTTTAAGAACAGAATGGTGAATTTAGATTTTGTGTATGAAACAGTCACACCAAGTTAGAAAACCAGCACCTGATATTTGTGCACCTACTACAAGAAAAGCAACCAGCAGTGATAGTGCTTCATACAACATTACCGTTTACTGCAAAAAGTAGTGGCCTAGGAAATGAGGACAATTCACTGCACACACTGCAAGTGGTACAGTTGTATATACAGGAATTCAAGAACCCTGCCTGACCCTTTATGTTTCAAGGACAAAATCCGTTTGTTTGATTGGACTGGGAATAGATCGTGCATGGGATTGGCCTTGAGGGACTTGCTGGAGAGTCCCCGTACACTGTAACACAACAGCCCAATGTCACATTGAAGTGGACCAGAAGCCACTAGGCTTAGATTCACCGTCCCTGCAAGCCATTAGCACACCATTCGTCATCACACAGACACGGGCTGCACATCATCACATCCCTCTGCATGCCGGCCATACTGGAAAGTCCGACGTCCACCACCTGGAGAACTGTGCCAAAGTGGACAGCCTGACAACAAGCACTGGGAGACGTGGTTAAAATGCGTTTCCCCATCTAAAATTGCTCTGGGACTTCTTGCCAGAGGCTGGAAAAAGGCAGTGAGACAGGGAGATGAGAAGAACATGGGGTTAATCCCCAAAACACTGACAGGACAGTTGAATGAAACAGCATTGCTTCCATCAACAACTCGTGCTGGAAAGAGCTGGACCCCCTCAAGTTATTTGCTGAACTACTAACTGCAACTATTTACACAGAAAAAAAAAAAACGTCAATAAATTTGTTAAACAATGCAAAGCTAATTAATTTGCCCCAAACCCCCTCCGTAAGTCATGGGTAAATGTATAGCAGAAACATTTCCATTATTGCAAACATGTTAACAAACTTTAAAAAAAAAAAAAAAAAAAAAAAAAAAATTCCAGAACTTGCCAAGTGTTGCTGAAGCCCCAGTATTTTTAGCAATATGCTGAAGCACCTCACCCCATGACACCCCAAAAGAACTCCATCAGTCCACCTTAAAAAAAAAAAAAAATCCAATCTCCAAGAAAGTTCCTCTTTGCTCTGGGATGGCCGGGGGGAGGGTGAAGGAGAAGTTGTGAGGAAAAGGGAGAAAAAGAGGGATAAGGAGCAGTGACCATTACAGGGGAGGGGGGAAAAAACCAGGAAGCGGAAGGAGGAAAAATTTTCCACAGAAACTGAACTGTGCCCATCACACAGTACAGTCCTTTCCCTTCTTAGCCTCGCCTCCACCTCACGTTCACCAACTTCCCTCACAAACAGAACACACACAGTGCTCCTGTCCACGGACGGTAGACTTCACACTTCCACAGAAACACATACATTCTGCAAAAGTTACTAGAGAGTGGGCCACAGTACTTCCCTCAGTTTTCCTACAGTCCTCCTGGTTAATAGTCTGAGGCATAAAGGGGGTTTTCCCCAACAAGACACTTTTTATTAAAATAAACCATTAAAAAAATCTAGTTAATTAGTTCACGGATTTCACTCCAGGTCTTGGTGGGCCACAGTGTGTATAGGTTTTCATTATAGCCCAGCTCTTAACTACTTGATTGATTCAATTACTGAAATAACACGCTCAACTTAGCCCTCTCGCAATGTTGACGACATCAGCTGTTTAGAGGGCTTAAAAACCAGAAAACTGTTACTCTCTGCACAAGTAGGAGTGAATACATAGGTTTAAAGGATATTGTCCCGAATAAATAAAACTTCTTAAAAGAAATAATGTAATCAGTATAACGATTTACCTGTAAATGTTACAACTTGACTCGTAAATGTTATCGTTCTAAATTATTAAAATGAATGCCTGCCACTGCAATTTCAGATATGTGAGCAGTGTTTGTTTAGCTACGCAGTTCAAATGGACATTTAGTTTTATGGCTGTAAATTCAAGAGCGCAACAGTTAGCTGTTCTGAGAATTTCCCCTGAGGCCCCGAAGCGTGACCGGCGGCTGCCGAGTCCAACAGCCAAGACAGGACAGGAGGAGGGGGGTGCCTGGCAGCACAACTGGGCTCACGCCCCCACTACTCAGGTCCCACCGCACAACCCCGGCGCCCATGCAGAATGCGGCCACTGATGGCACTGTGGCAAAAGCGTAGTATGGAAAACCACTCACAGAGAAACAAGTCTTTGCCTTTCCAAGAGGACGGGGCCAGGTCTGGTGGTGGGCTTCACTAGTCTGGCTGGATGCCCGGGTTTGAGGGCAGGAGGGAAACACACTAGAGAAGTGCACCACCATGCTCGTCCAGCCCCACAGCAGACTGCAGAGTGCATGAAGGGGAAGGGGAAGGGGAAGGGGGGGGGGGTAAGGCAGCGTGGCTGCTTCTACATTGCCCTGTGTTGTGGTTTTGCCTCCAGACTGTCTTTACTTTCGTTCTTCTCGAGACACACGCATGCCTCACACACTGCTCCAGATGCGGAGGGACAAGCACTCCAGCAGAGGCACTTTGCCATCTGCCCCCACCCCAGAAGAAAAGAGGAATGGCATTTGCACTGTTACATTACACAGACACACAAGCCTGACACAGTCCTGGTCTGGTAACATCAACCTGAGTGTGTGTGGCATGCATGTGGGTGGGATCCCCTAAACTTTTGCCACCACCTGTGAACTGAAAAATCCCACAGTCCAATTTGAGAACTGATGCATCTTCACATATCACTGAAGCCTTTGACAGCACCTATACCTTATGTTGGAGCTAGGTGCCATGGAGAAACATTTATCCTGTGGCAGAGATGACATTCCTGGGTAGACTGGCCTACGCGTTTCTGGGTGGCCCCCCACAGTCGGCGCGTGGGCCTGGGCCTGACTGCAGGACCCCCTTCCAGAACTAACGGGTGACGTAACCACTGTTGTGAAAGACCCACCGCCATCCATCAAGGCTTTTGGCATGAAATGCTCTTTAATAGAACTGCAGAGGGGGAGTTTACTGAGGCGGGCGCTGCAATTATTGGGCATATTACCGCTGATGCTGGAAATGCTTTCTTTCAAAGCCCCTGGAATCAAGCACGGCTGCTGCCAGATACACAGCAGATGGGACTTTAGGAGATCAAGAACAAGAGGAACCCAGGCAGTTTTGTGACACTGTTCGTAGCACCGCTCCCAAAACAAAGCTTTATACATTTTTGATTTTGCCAAAGATTTGGAAAAAACCTAAACACTTTTTTTTTTTTTTTTTTTTTTGAATGAGTAACTCCACTTCCCTGCTGTTATGCTCATCAAATAATGCAGGTACTGCACCATGCTCGGAACCAGAATGAGCAGAACCACACTGCCAGCCATACCAGTCATATTCGATTGCCAACTCAATTTTGAGGCCTGGGGTTCAACCACAAGCCCTCACTGGTGGGACAATTTCCCATACTGCCAAAAAAAGGGAGACTGAAGGGTCTGAAATTTTAACTCAGTTT
This sequence comes from Arapaima gigas, assembly GCA_900497675.1. Taxonomy (NCBI): domain Eukaryota; kingdom Metazoa; phylum Chordata; class Actinopteri; order Osteoglossiformes; family Osteoglossidae; genus Arapaima; species Arapaima gigas. The sequence goes on along the minus strand of UFQX01000325.1, from coordinate 388,721 downwards.
TGTCTCAGCTTTGTTCTCACAGCGTGGTTAAAAAAGTAAATAAAAAAAACCCAACTGGGTGTCCCACAGACAGTAACCAAGTGTACTTGAACCAAACCCCAGCTGGGAGTGCGTAATTTCCCAGTGTTTGTAACGCAGTACATACTGCAGCTATTAAAGTGCTGTGCTGGAATTTGGGAGGTCGGAGGCTTCCAATAAAACAGTGAAGTCTGCATGTTCTGTGAGGTTATAGCTCCGTGCTGTTCACCATCAGAACGTGCCCCTCATGAATCTACACTCCACCAGCTTAGGCTACCGTCTAAAATTTTGTCAATATTTCAAAAATTAATGGGTGTAACAGTTGGATGAGTGTATGCTGTTAAGAGATACTGCCTCCAAAAATACTAAGTGAAAAAGCAAGTGTTTTCCCCAAAGTTGTGTGCATTGTAACAGCTAGCCTGAGGGTGAAACTGACCTATAACTACACCACCTCAAAAAAAGCAGGTTTTAGAAATTGTGTAATACACTTTTTCAGCAGCCCAATTCTGTTTATTGCATTGTTTTAAAATCCTTCACTGTGGAGTTTTGGGCTTCCCAAACAACAGAACAATGATACAGCCACATCAAACCAAAATGCTACAAACTGAGGTTTCCTGCCAAAGACATGCCTGTGTGTTCCTTGCTGATCAAGATAATAGAACAGTGCATCCATGTGTCACAGTAAGGATGAGCCTAAGAAAGAAAAACTTGCTTCAGGTGTGCAGCAGACAACTGAAGTAAACTGCTTCTTAGGTACAAACCGCAGGCATTCCCAAACACACTGTTACATTTAAACATGCATGTCAGCTGTTACCAATCAACAAAGGGACTGCGTACGCAACACCTTAACCAAAACTTGTTTACTACAGAAGCTTATCAAACAAAATACAATACAAAACAAAGTGCATTTTCATTTGTCTTGACAGTGAGGCAGCCTGTTGGGGAAACTCCAAGGGAGAAGTATTGTGGCTGGTCCATAATTTAAGGCCTGAGGGGTATTTTGACTAGTTGACATCAACAGGAAAAATACAAATAACATACCACCAACTATGGCCTTTAAGATAAAATAATTGCAGAGTAGGAAGAAATGAGTACGTCGAATTATGCACTGCTATAAAGTAGAGAAGATAAGCTATCTTATCTGCATGGATACAAGCTTTGCTGATGGAGGAAAGAGCAGAGCTTTCTCATTTTCTTATTGTCATCATTTCCCTCGTCACCCCTTCAAGCTCTATAAAGTGATCTCATCAAAAGTAGTAATTAGAGAAAGATGCCAATATGGTGGCCATCATTGTGATCAGATGCCCCTTCTTCTACTGTCATAAACCTAAAACGACACTCAAAGCTTCCCAGAATAACAGATATGTGAGCAATAAAGGGCCAAAAGTTCTGTGTATCAACTCGAAGCACAATAGTACAGGTACAAAAGCAGTTGTGTAACTGTGTTAACGTGCCATAGAAACCGGATCTGCTCCAGCCACACATCCACTGCAGGTCACACACCCACAACCTCAAGAGCACAGCCACCAAACCTCAAGACTGCTGGATCCAAACATTATCAACATAACAAAACCCTCAAACCCCAACACAATTAGTCCTATCAATAGTAAAGCCTCACCCTATCAACCCAACACAATCAAATAACAGACACTTGTACAGGGAGGAACCCCAAGCACAGTTCTCTGTATCATTGATCCTATCAAGTAGAAGCATCAGCAACACCCCCTCCAAGTCTTTGTGTCTCCCTCACCCAGTCACCCCACCAAATTACACACAGACACACACAAACCAACAGACTGATAACAAATCAAAGCATGCGTTATCAAACAACTCAAAAGCCTGCCTTTACCACTAGACCGAATGACTGCCACCAACCACACTGGGTGCAACGTAAGCTGGTGTACTACTTGTACCTAAACCTCAGTATACTACATTTCATATTTATGCAACCAATGACTCAATTATGTAAACTACAGTTATTGCAACAATTGATTTCAAAATTTCAATTCAGCAAATAAATGCTGAGGAAAATGAAAAGCAAATTAAACAACAAAGCAAAAACACAATGGTAGAAACAGTAAATCTGTTATATTTATGAACAAAAGGATTAAAAACAAGTTGTCAGAAGAGATTTTACTGTTCAGATCCCTGATGCACCCCCCCCCCCCTTTACATAAGGAGGCCACTGCATGTGCACATAGCAGCACAGACTGCTTTAAAAACACCTACTCTTTAAAGGGTTACTCCTGGACCACAGAAGGGCAACAAAGAGCAAGGGTCAAGACTCTTGGGGTGTGGCCACACAGGGTCACCGGGTCGGGCAACAGACAGGACAGTGTACTCCTGCCATTCCACTGGGCAGAACACGCACCCTCATTGTTCTGAGCCGTATAAACACGACATTTATTGAAAAAACACCATTGATGAGAACCAGAATACGCTGGCTTGGGAATGACCTGGACACCTGAAACCCCAAAGTGGCAAAAAATATCCATTATTAATGTGGAGCAGCTTGTCTGTGACAACTCACACTTGTGTTTTGAACGGCCAAAATAGACTTTAATACTTAATTGTGTGTAAGAATTAATTTGAGGGAAAACATGTGACACCGCCACCTTAAACTTCAGTTCTAACTGAAATATTTACCAGAAAAACATGAAAAAAGTTATCTGCTAGAAAATATGAAATAGGGTGAACTGCAAACTGAGAGTATAAATATTTTGCTAAGCTACCACATAGATGCAACACTGGAAAACACATATGTTTTGAAAAGACACTGAAACAGAGCCCACCAACAAAACAGAGCAGAGCTTGGAACGTGGTGAGAGCAATAATTTACAAGAAATATTACTCCCTCCATCTTAAACATAACGCAGAGTTCAACTGTCAAAAATAATTTAATCATACAAAATTGCAGCCAGTTCATCATAAAAAAAAGTTAATCAATTCTTTTCCACGTGGATATCTATCAAGTAGTTCAGTGTAGTCTTCACTGGAGTTGCATTACAAAGTTTGAGGTCAGTAAGACCAAAAGTTAAACTTCAGGAATAAACAAACAAACAAAAAAAAAAAATATTCCTCAAATTAGTTTTGTATTTATCAACAGTGAAAGCAACTTTCAATGTAGAAATTGACATTCCACTCTCCCAAGCAGATTTGAACCTACAATTGCAGGAATGCAGTCGCCAAGCCAAACTTCCGAGTCGGTATCTGGCGCTACAGGTGAATAGCAACATTTAGCAACTCCGTGGAACAGGACAAGTCTAAAAACTTACAAGATGCCAAAAATAAGCCAACGCATTTTATGCATAGGCCACAGGAACCTATTTCCTTCCAAAACTGTCTGGAGAATTCAGAACTCATAACACCACACCTAATCCACTGATGGGATTTAAAGAAGAGCTGTTACACTTGCAGGACAAACTGTTAAACCTACATTTGCAGTTCCACTAATGGGGCAGCAGGTAGCATCCTGGTTAGAGCCGTCACCATGCCGGACTGAAAGTGTCCAGGTTGAAGCCCTCCCTACTTCCGCTGTGGCACACGTGACCAAGGTTACTTCACACTCAATTCATACAGCAAGAATGTTCTACTGAACAAATGGTTCATCATCTAACACTAATCACACCGAACAAAGGCATCAACTAGAAAAGATGAAGAGCAGTAGCTTTGGACACAAAAGTAGAAATAAAGCACATCCAGTGTTTTGGAAGGGTTTTTTCAACCAGGCCACAAGAAAGCTGTGACAGCATACGTATCAGTGGTTGAACTGTGATTGTGTCGGTGCGGGTGGACACATTGCCATGCAAATACTGTGTGACAGAGTGCGTGTGAATGAGTTGTGTTGTTCTGGCCGTGCGACCATGTGATGGAGTTATTGTGTTGGTGAGGGCCACTGCTGCTGTTCCCATATATGAGACCTGGGTTAAATACTTAAAAATATTTCAGTACATCAAGTGATGCTTTTGTAACTCTGAAGTAGTATTTATCTGACTGTTAAATAAAAAAACATTTTTATGTTACATCTAAAATCAAACTCCATTTTTCTCCATACTCTCAAGAAAATATGCACGAGTGATTTAAACAAAAAAATTTGGGGAAGATAATGCCCCTTCGGGTCCTGGTAACAGGCGGACAGAGGAGTGAACAGGGAGCCCACCGCAGCCCGGGGAAAGTTTCGCCACCAGGAATACAAATGGGGGGATGGGGCCGTGTGGGGGCGGATGGAGCAAGGGGGGAAATGAAACAGAATCATGGAGTATTTTTGTACCAATCAAATGGTAACAAAAAAAATCTGAGCACGGACAGCGAAGACACGGGCGAAGCCACGGAGCACTCGGGTGAAAGTTATGAAGGATAACAGCTATGGGGGAGGGGGGACACAGACCCACTGGTTAAACAAGCTTCACGGCCACCGAAGTGAGAAACTGAAAGGTGACAAAAGTTTTTCAAAAGTCACTGTTTCATCCATTTCGCCAGACTCGCAAAACCGTGAATGTAAAAAAAATTACCGCTTTAAACGGTATAAAAGTGGACAGTTAACTTTAGCAATAAAACGGAATGAAACATGGTTTCCGGGGGAAGGGCACGAGCGCTTCCATTTTGTGCCCTGAGCGCTGGCGCGCGGCCGCCTGGAGACGGGAAGGCGAACAGAGGCCACACGCGCGCGCGCGCACACACACACACACACACACACACACACACACACACACACAGATGTACAGTGGAGAACAGATCGGGCGACGGAGACAGACAGACAGACACACACCACACCACAAAGTATAGCGCTGTGCGGCTAATTCAACAGGTCCGCCGCGTACGGTCTGGTTCGAATCGCCGGACAGTTCAGTCAACCAGCCACTAGTGCACCGAAACTAACATATTTACAAACAGCCCCACTTAACTAAACATAAATACGATTTCAGCATCAAGGAAGTTTCAAACAGGGGAGAAAACACGGAGCTCGTGAGTTTAACGCTAAACCCGGGCCTTTCCTTTTGACTATCCTGCCGAATTGTTTGTTCACACGACCAACATGGTGACACACAAATCTTAAAATATTTCACCTTTTGACGCAGTTATGCTCATTTTACCTGGTTTTCTTCCGTTCTTCTGCATTATTCCAACCATGGACACGATGTTGTACTAACTAACTAGTACTCTCAACTTTCCAACCTCGCGAACTTGTTTCCACGTCCACAGCTGAAACCCGCAGTTACCTCGGGGCGCGAAACAGGGTCAAATCCCCGCTGTTACCGCCAACTACTCACTCTGTGGTGTTAGTTAACTAGTCCCCCAAGTTGCCAGCACGGAGCTCAAGTCGGTGGGCAAGTCACAGCACCGCGAACCCCCGACCAGTGCCAGTTCCCTAACCAAGCAGTGCAGCAGGAACAGGTACGAGGCGGCTGGCTCAGCGCGTGCACGACGATCGGCGCCGAGCTCGAGAACGACTTCGACCAACTCACCCGACTCTCCCGGGGGCTTCATGGCGCACGCGGCTGTCGGGATCGGGCGGACTGGAGTTTGAGGAGCGGCTTCGGCCTCCCGGTCGGTCCCTTTTCTGCTCGGCGTCCCTCCGAGCGTGACGCGCAACTACAAACTTTTCTTGGTGTCGCTGGCTGCGCTTCACTCGGCGATTTAGTGCCCCTGCGCGCGCTCTCTCTCTCTCTCTCTCTGTCGCTCGCTCTTTCCCAGGCCCCCCTCCTCCGCCTCCGCCTCCTTTTCTTCCTCCTCCTCCTCCTCGGAGTTTGTGTCGCGCTCGTGCACTTTCCCAGACCGCGGGGACCGAGTGGCAGTGTCACCCCGTGTGCGCGGGGAGCTCAGAAATGTGGGCGCGAGCCAGGAGTCCCGACGCGACGGCCGACTGAGGGCGGTCTTTTCGCTTGTTTGCTTGTTTTACCCAGTTTTGTGCCTTTCACTTGTTGTTTAACTCCTTCTCCTCTCCCTCGCCGCCCTCCCGGTACTTCGACATCGCCTAGCCGAAAACTCGCCCAAGGAGAAGAATGCGGTTCTCGCTCTTTTTACCGACTTTCTTCTTCTTCTTCTTCCTCCACTCACTCGGCAGCGACTCTCCTCCCCCCTCCCCGTCCCTCTCGCGGGGTGTCGTGTTTCGCTCTCTCTCTGCTGCACGGGGCCGCCCACACGGACGAGGGGGGGGGGGGGGGGGGTCACGCCCACTCGCCACGAGCCAGGCTGGCGTCACTGCAGCACGCGGCGTCGCCTTGGAGACCGCCATCGCCACTGCCATGATGACGTAACATCCGCGTCCTACACGCGCTGCCAGTGCTGAGAGGCGAGAAGCAGCGTGGCGGCATCATCGGCGCTCCTTACGTCATTCACACGGTTTTTGACCCTTATAATTGTCAAAAGAGTTATCAGTGCCGACAACAAATGTTTGTATATGTAATACTGTAAAATATTCCTGTTTGTAAACACTGAAAAGACACAAATTGGCATAGAGCAAATAATAACGTTGCTACTGTATTTTAAATATTAATTAAATCCTTGCATTAGTAATGTGCCATCACACTTGTTATTCTTGAGTCATCCTACAGTGAAGTATTTGACCAGGACTGACTATGTTACAGTGCTGACTGCTACCTAGACGACCCCCCCCCCCCCCCCCACACACACACACACACACACACACACACACACAGAGACACGCACGTAGTTAACCAGCACTCCCCCTACTTGTGGCCCACTGCAAGCACGAAGAAGGGTGGCGGACAGTGTGGGAACCGGGCCGGACGAGGCCGGACAGAGTACAGTAAGGGCTCCTCGTCGTTGGCGGCGTGTGGACTTGAGCTGCACTCGTTCACATGTAGCCTGCAGTGCCGCGATGCTGGTTTAGAGCTAAAGCCCCCGGCGGAGCCCACTTTAATCAGTGGACAGCACCAAACAGGGGGGCTGTTAACATACAAATTTGGTTGCACTTGCCGAGCGGTTAGGAGGCTGGAAGCTGAAAGGTGGCCTGGTATCTTTAGCCGGTTGGAGAGGCACAGCTGCAGCAGTAGATCAGCACGGTCACTCTGGCCCTGTGGTTCTGCCGCTCTTCACCCGTCTCTCTGCCATCAAGGTTTTTGTTAATAATAGTAACAATAGTGGCAAATCCACCTGAGTTGTATTTCAGTAAATGTGGCATCGTGCTGGTACAGCTTTCTGCGTGATGTAAAACACGTAGTCATTGGGTGTGAGCGTTCAGAAATGAAACACAAATTAATCTCACGAGAGACTGGCCTGAGAAGTTTCAGATAATTCTGCCCATAATATACCGTTTTCTTTATGATTTATTAATATTCTATTGTAAGATTGCCAGGCCCGCCCATAACGACAAGTCAGCCGTCACAAAGACCTCCTGCTTTCTGCTGCCATGCTGCTCTCTTTCGGGGGGGGGGGGGGGACCNGGGGGGGGGGGGGGGGGGGGGGGGGGGGGGGGGGGGGGGGGGGGGGGGGGGGGGAACCTTCGTGCTGTTGGCATGCGTGTCTGAAGGTGGTGCCGCGCTTGAGAGGTGAAGTGTGTTTCCTCCAGCACCCTCACGCTTCCAGGTGGTTGTGTGACGCAGTGGCGCGGGCCAATCAGCAGCGGCGCAGGTGCCGGTTCACGACAGGCCAGTTATCACAACAGACAAGCGGCGTAGCGCTAAAAACAACACTGCTAACTGGCTCGAGCAGTTCTGCGCGCTTTAGCCACGAGCTCGGCCACACAAACAGGGTTCCCGTGTTCCCGGTTACAGGCTGAGTTAAGCCAGCAAACACCCAAACTGCAGATCTCAGGAAGCAGACAGCTTTCCAGATAACCATCAGAGCTCTTTCAGGACGACTCATCCGGGATGTTGAGCGCTGATGTCCAGGAAACGGAGCGCAGCATCCTGTCCTGTCTTTCTCAGCCCAGGAGAAGCTGTCAAACTATTGCCACTGTTAGGGAAACAACATGCTGGAATACTGGACGCTGCCTGAGTTTTCCTGCCCGATTTTGTTCAAGACGGCACCGCCGGCATTAGAGAGCGACGGCCCAAAGTGAATAAGAAATTGCCGTTTTGTCCCCCTTAAGACCAAATGGCTTTTATAAAACAGTCAGGTGGCCTGTTTTACATGCATTTTGTACTATTTTCCAGTACCCTGTCTTTGTTATTCACCCCTTCCTGGCCATCCCCTTTTCCTCTCCCTCTCCCTCGCTCTCTCTCTCACTCTCTCTCGCTCTCTCGCTGGTAAAGAGCTCTTCAGAGCTTCCCAGCTTTTCAGAGAGGAAGTGTGTTTGGAGAGATGGGAGAGAAAGCGAGGGACCAGGAGAGGGAACAAGAGGGACCGGGAGCAGGATGGGGGACAGGAAGGGAGCGTGGAGAGGAGCAAGGGGAGGCTAAGTGGCGTTCCCTCTCTACCTCCCCATTGCTCTGTTTCCTCCATCTACGTCAGTCTCTCCAGCTCCCTCTCACCCACCCCCCTTTCTCTCGCTTCTTTTCAAAAGGTGCTCTATGGTAACACAAGTGCAGTAGATGACATTTCAGACACATCCATGGCACAGCACATTCTGAACACTGATTAACACAGCGCCTCCTCCTCGCCCTCTGTCCCCCCCCCCCCCCCCCCCCCCCCCCCCCCCCCCCCCCCCCCCCCCCCCCCCCCCCCCCCCCCCCCCCCCCCCCCCCCNCCCCCCCCCCCCCCCACTGCTGTCCCTCCTGTCTTCGTCTCCATCACTCTTTCCTTTCCACCCTTGTTAACCTCATCCCTCACCATCTAGACATTTCCAGTTCTGCGTTTCTTCTTCCGCTTTCCTTCAGTTTCCTCACTCTCACACAGCTTTGCGCTGGATAATAAACACAGTTTGTTCCTGCAATTTTGTGATTTATTTATTTAGTTTGTTTTCTTTATTCCTTGCGTGAAACATTTTTGACCATCGAGCCATTTACATAAAAACATACCTTGATGCGTTCAGTTCTTCAAAGATGTGATGATCTGTACCGCAATTACTCAGTTAGAGCAGTTTTCAGCTTACTAAGCAGGAAATACAATTATTTGTCATAATAACAGAAATTGTTTCCAACATGAAAAATTGTAGAAAAACATCAATAATACTGTTCTCCACTGACATTTTAATTTTTTTTCCTTCTCTTGCCCACTTTCTCCTTACCACTGATCCAAGAAAAAGCAAGATGGCCTCATAGATCATGTGAATTCCGTGTGGCACAGCAGCACCCGCCAGGCCAGAACACCGCGATCGTGAGGTATGGGTAGCAGCCCAGAGTCACACGGCAAGAATGGAAAACCCCCCCCAAACCTCCTTGATCTCCAGGGTCCAGGGCTGAGAACCTCGGCACACACGGGCTCGGGTTCCCCGACCCCTCCCAACCCGCTTTTGTGGGACAATCCCCATCCCTAATCAGAGTGACAGACAGACGCTCGGGGACAGAAAGAAGGAGAAAGAAAGAAGACTCATTTTTGGTGGAGAAAACGCTGCTGTTCTCACCGATTGCCCCCAATATGACAGGGTACCACTCCCTGTCTGTGCACTGGGGACAAAAGACCTCCTCTTTAATTGAAAACAGCCTTTATCTGGGTGACAAGGGCCAGCAAACTGATTCCAGAGTGCTAAAGTGCACTAAACATGCAGCAACACCAGGACTAACAGGGGGAGACACCACAATCACCCCCCCCCCACTGCTCCATGTAAAAAAACACGCCAAGACACGCACACATATGACAGTTATTATTAAACAGGACCAGAAGGGGGCAAGAAATACGAAAGGGTACAGCAGAGTACATTTTGACAGCTGGATACCTTAAGTGAAAGCAGACAGAGGGAGACAGACATAATGCAGAGGGTGAGGGAGAGGAGAGGCTTCCAGCCGTGGACCGGATCCCCACTCCCACAGGACAGCGGGCAGAGATCAGACGTGGCCTGCAAGGCCTCTGAGGGAAACCCTGCCCTGGCCGGAGCCTCTGGTCATCTCACCCCTACCTCCGACAGCTGAAGAGCTCTGGGAATTACTAAACTGAAACAGAACACAATTTTTTTTGGGGGGGGGGGGGGGTGAGACCCATGCTCGGTCAAGTTTTAGTATAAGACCAGCATGTCATACCCTNTTTTTTTTGGGGGGGGGGGGGGGGTGAGACCCATGCTCGGTCAAGTTTTAGTATAAGACCAGCATGTCATACCCTACATCTCCCTGTGGCTCAGACTGATTCCGAAAACTCTCAGAAGACGTGTTTGAGCACCAATCGCCGAAGCGGAGATGGACCGGGACGTGGAAGCACCCGGGGCCACGCCGTGGTACAAGACAGATCCTTAACGTATAGCTTTTTCACAATCACGTTTCTCACCGTTGACGTACCAGTAGCTTTTTTGGAACAGTGTGTAGGTTACCAAAATGTAGCTTTTGACGAGAAAATTTTTTTGTAAACTAATTTGAATTTGCAGGCGGGCAGGGGAAAGAGTGACGAGGTTGGCTCCACGCGCAGGGCAGGCCACGGGGTGCGAGAGCCCGCGCGGCAGACAGAGAACATGGGGGAGAGAGGAAAAAGTGGCACATGCGGGGAGACGGAGGAGACAGAACGAGAGCGGCGGGTGGACTCGCTGCGAGAGAAAGAGGCAGAGAGCGTGTGTTTGTGTGTGTGTCTGAGCGAGGGAGAGGGAGGGAGAGAGAGTCAATGGGTTCTTTGTCATCAAAGGACTTGTTTATTTTCAAGCTTGGCGCGTAAACCGTCAGGAATGACACTATTCCTTTCTCTCGCGTCATTTCTCGCGGCGGCTCTCTCTGCCCACTCTGTACAGGTTTGTGTCCAGGACTGGTGCTCGCCCAGGAAAACAAGGACTGCGGAACGGAGCGCTTGCTGCATGTAGTTGCTCTCCGTCGGTGAATATGCACTTCTTTTCTGGCCTTCCTTCTGCGCTCCCCTGTCTCTCCCCCTCCCCGTCCCTCTCCCAGCTGGTATTCGCACATGAGTAATGGGATTACCACACTCCTGTGCAGAGGAAGGAAAGAGAGAGGGGGACGAGGGCTGCCGAGCAGCGGCGACGGGAGGGGGTTAACGTGAGGAAGTGAGCGGCGAGGACAGACGCACTGGAAAAGGAGGGAAACGGGAGAAAGGAGCCTCACTGCTCCGAGTCTCATAAAAGCGATATGAAAGTGCCCAATAAAAGTATGGTACAAATAACAAGGCTCAAGCGAATGTGGAGAGTGAGGGCGATATTAACTCTTAATTCAAAAAATATTAAGACTATAACAAATGTTTGAGAACATTAGCAGCGCGGGTTCGTTCACACTTGGGCCCTGGTGAAACGCGCTGCATTTGTTTGGCTCGCTGTGAGCAAGTGAAGCGACTTCCACGTGTCAGTTTGTCCCTCTTTGAACGATGCGCAAAGCCGGTCGCGATCCGTCCGCATTCGGCTGCACTTGAGTACTGGAACCTTGGTGAATGCGGTTGGTAGAAAACTTGGCAGTGCTGGAGGTAAGAGCGTGAGATGGTATGTGAGAGTTACTGGGACGGAGGGGTTGGGAATGTGTGTGTGTGAGAGAGTTATATTAAGCCAGTGCTGGGCACCGAATTAAGTCTGTAATATAGATGACTGAGGGGAAGGCCTGGTAATTTGGTGAACAGGGGAGAAGGAAACAGTGACTGACAGGGTGCCTGAGTGAGCGAGTGCGGAAGACGTGTAAATTTAGTCGAGGGAGAGAAGGATAGAGAAACAGCAGAGAGAGAGGGAGGTATGAGAGAGGCGGAGTGAGGTATGCCTGGCATGGTGTCAGGTTCTATATTGAGAGTGGCGTGTGTTGAAAGTGTCTCCTGTATCTCGGTGAGGAACACACTCTTCCTATTGGCACTGTCTGCTGTCCCCCCCCCCCAACTCAGCCCTTTACACTCCCCAAGCCGGGGCAGGACTTTCACATAGCCGCTCATCGCGGAGTACAAACCCCGGGGTCCAAACCAAACCAAACTTTCCCCTGACCTCTAACTGCAGTTTTCAAACCAAGATCAAATGGCACTTCAAATCTTTGTGGGGGTGGCGGCAGGGGATAGAGCAGCCTGTGAGGAATGACACTTCCTATGCGGCGGGTGTGCAGCGCACATGCCTTGCGGCGTCTGAGCCGCTGCTTGCCGGTGGCAGCCCTGGTTGGACTGTGGGTAGTGTGTAGAGCTGGACTGTTGCTCTGCAGAGGCGTCCACTCCAGTGCCAGCATGCCGCAGGCCTTCGTTCTTTCCGTGTCTCGCAGGGGCGTCAACAGCAACCACCAAAAGTTCACCATCAACACTGCTGCCACCTTCCTCCTCTGCCTCGCGCTACTCCACCCTCTTCCACTCACTTATTTAGCTGACACTTTTCTCCATAGCGGTTTGCAACGTTTTACCCATTTTTGGGGCTGGGTCATTTTTAACCGGAGCAATTTTGGGTCAGTACGCTGCTCAAAGGGTACAGTGGAGGAGGGGGATTCAAATCTGCCACCTCAATCCAGAACAAAAGCAGCAGCTCTAACCACTATGGCACCACCTCCTTCTGCAGAGTTCGGGCCACAGATCGATACTCTCCAACGACGGCCTGTCCAGGGGGACAAAGGATGCAAGAGACAGGAATGCGCAATTAAAACGGTGTGACTCTGGAGCACCGGAGTCTCGCACAGTGACAAACGTACGGCATTTGGGATGACAGACTGGGAAGGCTGATCCGTCTGTAACTAAATCCTCCTCAGCGGGCAGTGACTAATGGACACAGCGTCCTCGTGCAGCGACGATTCGGACGGGACGCGGTCCACAAGTTACAGCTATGGGTCCTGCTCATCAGCTTCCCCGGGACCGCTCTGCACGAGAGGCGTCCTCGTTCCCGTTGACGGGACCTGACCTCCAGCAAGACGAAGACCAGACGTCTGCGGGCGTTTCGAGAGCAGCGAGCCGAGACCAGAGATGTCGACTCACACGATCAGACCTGAGATGCTGCGACTGAGATCAAAGAACAGCAGCTCAGAGGAAGGAAGACAGAGGCGCAGACAGACAGGATTGAGATGCCTTATCACCTGAGAAGAAAGGAAGAGTGCAGAGAGAAAGAGAGCGAGACGGACACAGAATTTGCAGGTCTGCCGATAACGTAAAGTGACCGTGTTACGGCAGGATGCTGCGTGCGGAACCTGAGCCGCCACCCCTCCCCCTCCCACCTGCGGGCACTGTTCCGGCCTCGCTGCCACCGAACCCCGGCGCGCAGTTTATGCGCCATACAGCCGTGTTACAGCAGAAGCGAAAGCACACGGCGACACAGGAGGCCACACAAAGGCTGTCACACACACCCACCAGCAGGCTTTCAAACAGCCACCCACTTTCCCACACTCGGAGAGAAGGCCACGACAGGGAGAACTGTGGGCAGGAGACGAGCATGATATTTGTCAACGAGCAGATGTCCTCTGACTCAAGTGGAAAGAGAGGAGGCCTGGTGCCGGAGGTCTCATCTACCGGGTGTTACATGAGGGTGCCCACAGCTCCCATTACAGGCCTACCTACGGCCTCCGTGTCAGCGCTGCCTTTTGTGTTTCATTCAGCACACAGCAATTTAGTTTAGTAAGAAAAAAAAGAAAAGAAAAACCCCCTGTAGTTTAAAGCAAATTCCTTTCTGCCTCAGTATGCTCTGTGCTCCAGGTGGGGTGACCCTTACCTCAAATTCAAATTAATAGTGAAAATGTACTTATCGACACAAAGAGCAAATACAGGTTCTAGCAGGATGTGTGACGGTAGAGAAAAGGACAGAGGGACAGCCAACGTCTGTAGGCTCAAAAGAAAATCTTTTATAAAGGCTTTAGGACTTGTTTTTTTTTCCCCGGTCCAGCTGTGATTTTTACCTATCAGTTCATCTGACGTTTTTAGCATCGTGTAGGTCAGGGATTAAAAAGGGTTCAACTGTCTCAATATCGGCACACGGCTGCACTTACACGACCGGCCCGCTGTCAATTTGACCAACAGCGCCATCTAGTGGTGGGCTCCGGCAACTGAGGGTCGAAAAGATTCGGAGTCCGTTCGAAATCATTTTCCGGGAAACTGATAACCGCTTCTTTAACCTCTGCTTTTAGCGCCTTTAAAGCACAATTCCACATAAATCACGAAGTTGTTGGGTTTTTGGGAAGCCAGTTTGTTTGTCACCCGGTGCATTTTTTCTATTCACTGTACTTACAGCAGATACTAAGTTATACATGCGCACGAGCACCAGGTCTCTCACTTTTACTCTGGTCGGTTTATCCGAAATGTCTAACAATAAAAGTCTGATGTTAATTCTACACGTTCGTACCCGTTTCTTTACCTCGAAGCCGCATTTACGGCGGTTCACGATGTTTTGCAGTAGTTTGCGATTTGCGGGAATGTAGTTAAACTAACGCTGATCGCAGCTACGGCGAAGTAAATCAAACTTTGTCCACCCCCAGTGAGATTAATCTACCAAAAGTGCACATCGTGGCTAATCTGTGTTTTGAGATTGTTTGTTTAACCAACGTGTACCAAATAATACGCAAACTGCTGGAATAACTCACTTCACGACAACTTTACGGTCGCGGGAAAGAAAGAAGAATCTACACCCACGACCTGCGCCATTTTGGCTCTTGGCGGTTTGTGCGGCTCATTTGAACCAAAATGGCGAAACGAACGGCGCCATTGGCATCACTAACGTTTCCCTTTCAGAAAGTTTTCGAAAAATGTTTACAGTGTCCGCCAAGTACATGGAATTTGACAGCGGACGACGAACGGATTATTTTGAAAGTGCAGAGATGAGAATATGTTTACCCACGAGTGTCGAGCAGGGTATCGCAGGGATTTTGCGAATTAAGCGTGACATCACAAGCGATTGGGTTCAAACCTACCGGTCCAAACATGCGAAATTATTAGGGATTTTTAAGAAATAAAACCCAATATGAACACAGATACCGGTTTCCTGGTTTTAGATGCCACTTTCCATTTAAATTTGAGGGAATAGATGTAAGATAAATATACTGGTTGTTCACAATGACAGGCTACATGTAACAAACTTAGGAAAGTATGTTTGATACAATGTTGCATAAAAAGATACCCGGGAAAATTGCAAAAAAATGTGGTAAAGGAATTAATATGTATTTGAAAAGCCTGCCGGCCGTCTAGTACTGATTTTATATGGATAATTTGATTCAACGTTTTGCTCATAAACATTTCTATGGACACAACATGTAAGTGTGCAGTTGGCTCTTCCTCACTGATATTAAAGGCCATTTTGAACAACTGTGATTTGTGTATTTGGTTGTGCACAACAGCTCAAGCGGATTGTTTTTGGAAGTGTCATTATGCTTTAGATTAAGACGTCTGAAAAGCACCACCAGCGTTTGACTAAAAGGATGAGAACTTTCGAGCAATACGGTGTTCCTGGGTGAAACACAACATAGGCGTTATTCATCTGTACAGTTTTTGTCTCCTTTTTTATTTGGATGAATGAAACACTTTCAGTTACAAAAATGACTTCTTAAAAGAACAACACTGTACAATGAACAAGCAGAGTTTTTTCCTTTTTTTTGTTTTAAAGATAAATACACTAAAAGGCTAACTTGCTACCACACGGAAAAAGGTAAAGACAGAAATGGGGAGGAAAGGAAGAAAGGAGAACTGCTCACACCATGGAAGAGACAGAAGGACAGGAGGGGGACAAAGAATGAAGAGACAAGACATACAAGCAGCCGCACACACTATGACAAACTGTCACACAGTCACGTGTAGTCAGTCGCATATGTCACACCCTCACACACACACACACGTCTGTGTGTCTGCGCAGACACACACCAGCCACTCCCACAATAGTTGCCCATTCAAACTTGTTAAAACAGAAGTTTGAGGTTGTATAAGGGGGAAAAACACTAAGATCCTGCAGTGTAGTCTAGTATCTCATTTGTAAGCAAAAGCAGAACTGCACTTGCTTACTGAAATGCCTCTGGATGAACAGTATAACAGCCAGTGAACCGATGAACTTAACGTCTGAAGTCTGCAGAAAACATGGATGATATTTGCGTCGTGGCTGGTTAAGTCAAAATTGTTCCCTTGTGAGATGAGTGCAAATAAAACTTAGCGGAAAGGAGAGGGTAACACGGGAGAGACGCTCGATTCTCCAGCCGCGCACCAGCTCCGCTGTGCTAATATAGTAACTAATCCATCTGGGCCCGGAAGACTCCTCTCCAGTCCTCGTGATGCGGTGACAAAAGTTTGTTTCCGTGATACGGTGCCGATTCAATCGGTCACCTAGACATCAAAACACAAGTCCAACACCCACCTTCTCCACCAAGGCCTCTCCTCTCTCCCTGCACACCGAGAGAGATCAGTGACACCACGTCTACAGCTCTGTGGGTAGATCTAAGTGTGTGAAACAGCCCAGGCCCATTTTCTCGGTTGAGAGGGAGGAAAGTGCTCATTTCAGTTCATGCCCCATGGCCGTGTCCCCTCCATCCGGGACCAGTTCCGCCCCCTTGTTCTCTCTGATTAGTTTTGGGACTCAGAAACCATTTCAAGGTAACAGACATGGTCTCTGGGGTTAAGCAGTTTTCTCAGCTTGAAAAACAGCTGGCAAGAACTTTGTTACGCTTGAAGAAGTCGGCAAACATCTACAACCGCCTTAGATCTGCTACTTTCATTTTCATACGTTTAACGTTGTGCACAGCATAGGCAGCATTTCCACTCAGGTACCAGCACAGAAACTAGCTGCACGGGGCCAACGGCACTGAACTTGTTTTCTTGGACTCTCAGCCTTTGAAGTCCTGGAAGCAGCGCTGGATGGAAAAGTCACGCCTGTTCCAGGACTTGTTCCTCTTGTGCCAACAAGCGAAGGTGACTCCACGCATACATCCCAACAACGTTTTAAATGACAATATCTACTGTGACGCACAGACCGGGTTGACAGCGTCACGAACGGCCCCACGTGCTCACTCAGAACGTTAGACACCCTTCATGTAACGTTGCCAAAATACAGCACCCCGTGTGTGATGGCGACGCACTTTGTTGGTACATATGGGTTTCTGCAGTTTGGATGCGACTTTATATAAACTACAGACTCTTGTACAGTAGCATGTATAAGGAAGGTGTATTTATATAGATACTAAAATAATTACAATGCAATTTCAGAATAATACTATTGGTGCACCGTCAACTATTAAATAAGACGTGTGACAAACCTCTCGACGCCACGGCTGCGTTTTGAGAAGGCGACACGTTTGCAGGAGATGATGCAGTCTCGTCCTACTCGACAACACGCCGACACCTTTTGTGAGCCTTGCTAAGCACAACCTTGGAATGAGTGAAGCTGTAAGAATGACTACAAGATGCCAGAGAAAACAGTGTCCAAAATCTGCACTTTAACCCGAACGCCGATACGTTTTTTCCCCCAAACAACAGGCACACGGACAGAGATGAATGAAAGACGAAAACCAAGCAGAGTGGACCAACTCAGGAGGTTACAAACAAAACCATGAGGTTTCAGCAGAACTCTGGCAGCACAAATAAAAGGAAAAGTATCAGAACAGCTACAGAGATACCAAGAGTAATTTCATTATCGTCATCATCATATTTACGAGAAGCTAAAGTTTTTTTTCCAGTGACAAATAGTTAAAAATATACATTTTTCATCATCATCATCATCATCATCATCATCATCTTCATCATCATCTTCATCATCATTATCATTATTATTATTTCCCTTTGGATAGCTGAGGTCAACGTTTCAGAAACTGGATTGCTGGGCAACGGGGAATGCAGGCAGACTAGCGTAAAGCAACAAGGTAGTGTCTGTCGGTTTAAGGAGGGTTATTGTGGTGCTCTTTGGTTTCAATTTTAAGGTTCTCCTGTAAAATCTTACACTGCTGTCACCTTTAAGTACCTTTGGATTGAAGCTGCATTGTAAAGAAAAACGGCAGAGGGGTGAAAAGGAACGAGTGTGAAAGAGGGCTGGGGGGGGGTAGAAGAATCGACTCCGTCTTCGCTACAGTTTTGCATTCTCTCCCTATTCGAGTTTCTCTCCTCGGCAGCCAGAAAGACTGTTAACCATCATCCTTTCTCGTTCTTTCAGAAAAGTTAGCAAGTCCCTGGAGTTTGAGCTAAACGGCTATTCCCTGTTTTGTCTTGCTTACCGGATGACTATCATTTTATAACCTTAAGTTTGATGCTAAAAGATGTTCCACCAGAGCCACACCTGTTTAATCGAGAAGCAAAGAAAGGGCTGCGATTTTTTTTTCTGCTAAACTGAGAATTCCTGCAGTACAGCATCTTTTTATACATCCTGTTCACCGCACAATGGCGACTACCGATGGCCTCGCTCTCGGAAACGTTTGCGGATGGAACCCGGACAACGCAGAACGCAGCCGGCAGCTTCGCAAGCCTTCCTAGCCACCGTTACTTCACCGAAAGTGAGAGACAGAGGAGGTGAGAGAGAGAGAAAAGGAGAAAGAGGAGAAGATACACTTCTACCTCCCTCTTCCCCCTGCCCCCCCCCTGTGAGTTGGGTGGGTTCTGTACATGTCACCCAGCAATCTCAGTCTCAGTCCTTCTCCAGCCACCTGTCCCCCTGTATCCCCCTCCGCACAAGGGAGGCCCGTTGAAGACCGCCTAGAAGGCTAGAATCTATTTATCTAGACAATAAGCACCAGACCACCTTAGGAGTTGGGTTTTAGGTTGGTTCATTTTAACTGCTGTCACCAAGAGTGGCCAGAAGGACCCCTTGCAAACAGCTATTTATGAGTGAGGATATGTGGAGAGCGCTTGGGCCTGATCCCAGCGCAGGGAGCGTACGGGCAGGCTGGTGGCTGCAGACAGGACTGTATTCAAAGCTCAAATGCAGAGCGGGGGCTGGGGAACGGGACATGCGTGGACCTGGAGCAGGACCCAGACAGACAAGGTGATGCCTACTTTCCTCACAACACCGTGACTCGCCATTCCAGTTTGGCACTTCTCAAACACCTCTGAGTTGCCCTTCACTTCCTCGCTCTCCAGCCCTTTAGGGCCTGGGAAAAACTACGTGATGGGGGGATGGGGTGCGTTGTTCGCATATGACACAGTCATACTGCTGCTTTCCTTTACAGATCTACGAAGAGAAAAGTCCCAACAATTCAGGTCACCGCCTGACCTCCTGGTGTCCGTTCCCAGCCACGCACTCCCTCCCAGGACTCACATGATCCCCGTTTTTTAAAGCATTCATCTATTTGGTTTATCATCAAAGAATATGAGGTATATGATGAACTATCTCTCTTTTACATCCAACAATGGATGAAGAAAATAACTGATAAATCAAAAAAAAAAAAAACAAAACTTAAATCAGGAAAGCTGAGTTTGTGAGAGAGAGAGAGAGAGAGAGAGAGAGAAAATACACCTACTCACTTCCCCACAGTACTGGTCCAATGCAGGACAACACAAAGAACTTATTTTGGGAGTTATCGTTGTGTCCCACCGCCTCCCCCCTTCCCCCACATCTCCCCCAGCCATTCCGTCATTTTCTGTCTTCCTTTTTTGGTTTCGTAGCTGTTTAAAGCTTTTGTTGTATCCCTTGAGAAAGGATGAGGGTGAGGGCAGCACTGTGTTTCGACGCAGCTCAACAAAACAATGACAAGTCCGTTCACTTGCTCAGCTCACGACAACTGGCTCTCCTCTACAGCTACTCTAACCAGGCTTTTTTAAGAGGTTCTACCTCACGTTACTTTGGCTCCCCCCACCTTTACCCTTCAGGTTTTTCCCTACATCTTTAGGATTCTGTCATTTACCCCTGGGGTCTACTATATACCCTCTCAAGTTCTCAAGTACAGTCTTCTACACAACACTAAACTGTACACATTCAAGCAACCCTGACCATCTGGGTTCCCTGTTGTTCTAAGGACATCAGATAATAGTACAACTCTATATACAGTACTTCATGCCGTGAAACGGAACGAAAAATAAAATCTCCAATTTTGAGTTCCAGTCTTTTTCCCCATCGTTTTGTCCACGCACAATTTTACACCCAAAAAACTCGTTTCGTGCTAACAAGGTTTCCTACGTTTAAGTCAAGTTAAGGCCATGTTTAACGTCTCCGTGGGCAGGAGGTATGAATAACAATCTCGGACTTTTTTAAGGCAATAGAGACCCCCGCTGCAGCTCGCAAGCCTAAACCACGCCGAAGGGCAGTCGTGCAGCGTTGCAAACTGGGATAGCAGAGTGAAGCCCGAACACATGCAGAACCTCTTATTTCATCAGCTTCCTTTGGACAGACACATAAAACACTCAAATTCAACAACAAATCTAGGGCAGGGCAGTTTTTTCAACAGTTATAACCCAGAAGAAGCTGCTTTGTCCTGTATCCTGTCAGCAGTGAACAATCCCTGGTCCCTGTGGGCACAGTTGTGCAACTTGTGGCAAAACCTTTCATGGAAAACTGACGACTGCTGCGACAGATGAGGCGGCCGACTGTCTAAACTGTAACAGCAGTTCAGTGATAACAAATCCAGCCAGACCTGTGCCTTTGGAGTGCTGGGAATGCTGGGATTGCCCACAACGTGCTAAGGCCACTGAAACGCTTTGGGGAAGCTCTGGCTACATGGGAACGCTGGAGAGACCGAAGCACAGACAGCACCTATTAGTACAGCAAGGACCCCAGACACACTGCTGCTCTCACCCCCACTGGCCGCACGATACCCTCAGCATACGCCCCCGTCCTCCCGCAGTTGGCCTGCTGAAGGCCCTCAAGGCGAGGGCTGCTTCCCCAGGCCCGGCAGAGCGAGTCCGGCTCCAGCGCAGCGCACGCCAACAATAGTCCTCTTTTTCGATTTCGCTTTGAAAAAAAAAAAACAAAAAGGTGATCGCTTTGCCAAGGGTCTCCCCCCCCCCCAAACTGTCGCCCTATCGCATCGCAAACCCTCGTTCTCACAGAGGCTGAAAATAAATAAATAAATAGTTACATTAGTTTAAAAAGGCAAATAATTTCAAATCAAGCAAAGACCCTCTCCCAAAATAAATAATACAAAAAAATTTTTTAAAAATCAAAAATCCAAAGAGAGATAGTTAAAAATTTTTGGTCTAAAATCAAGTCATTATCATCAACGTTTTTTTAAGATCTTTTTCTCAAAGTCTTTTTGTAAGTTTTTTTTTTTTTACATTAGCGATAAGTAAGCAGTAGAACATAGATCTTTTTCTACAAAATCTATAGAAGCACTAACAGATACATTCCGTCTAAAAGTTAATGTAGAGAGTTTGTTTTTTTATTGTTTTTAACCCACCTCCCCCATATTATTCATCCACTTTTGTTTCTTATTTGTCCACCCAAGTGTTTGCGAGATCATGTTTTGTTAGTCAAATACGTTTCTTGTGTTTGTGGCTGTTTAGCACTGTAATACATGATACTGATGGGGGCTAGTGGATATGTGTGTGTGTGCTGAGTGTGTGGTGACAGCGGTGGGCACACTCACTCACCGACACACCCGCTCACACACACAAGCCAGAACACCTAGCACCTCTTCGACACAATCACTACCCTCACCACCCGAAGAAAAGGGAAGGCGGCAAGACAGTTCTAATAAAGCTTTGATCAGCATTCGTTGCTTTTGTTTGCTATTTGGTTTTTATGTTAAAAGTTTTGCTTTTGGTTTTCAGTTTTGGCTTTTTTTTCATGTGACTTTTCTTTCCACAACAGTTTTTTTGTTTTGTTTTTTTATCTAATAAAAATTTGGAAGCTAAATTTTCACAGTATTTTCCAACCACCTGATAAAAATCTCTAGCATGACTAAAAAAAAAAGACATTTGGAAAACAAGCCGTACATTATCCCAAAACTTAAATCAGTGAAATAGAAGGAAATAAAACAGCGTCAACAAACAAACTGTGAAATAAAACGGAACGAAAAAAAAACAAAACAAAAACAAAGAAAACAAAGAATATTGATAAATTCAGTTCAGTGAGGTCATTAGATATTCCTCCGTCCAGGAACAGTGTAGATGAGCTGAGCTGGCTGAAAGACGGGGGGCGGGAGGGAGTCCAGGTGTTTGTCTGTCTGTGCAGCGCAGTTCGGAACAGACAAACCCAGTCGGCCCAAAACAGACAGACAAACAGAGCCACTCCCAACTCTCAGTATGGTTCCTCCTCCCCTAACCTCCCCATCCTTATTTGGTTTGGTTTCTTTTTGGTTTGCTTTTGTCACTCGTTGGTTTGGTTGGTTATTTTTGGTTTCCTTGTAAAAAACAAAAAGAAAAAAGAAAAAAGCAACGTCTGCTTGCAGTTTCCCTCTGAGATTTTTCACCAATCCTCCTTGCCTGTTTGGGTCTCCTTTGCTGTGATCGACGCTTTTTCTTTCCTTGCGATGAAATCCTCCTAGGCAAGGGAGAGGAGCAAAGGGGATGGAGAGTTGGGGGAGGGTCGGTGGTTTTGTTTTGGGTTCTTTTTTTTGTCATGGCTGAGTTCTTCTCCGTAAAGTTTAAGAACAAACGCTTTGGTATCCAAGAAGAGAGAGTGAGAATCGGTATGAAGAACAAAAGAGCAACATGAAATGTAGATGTACTTGGAAATGAACAGAGCACATTCTGCTATCTGCTCCTCATTCACACGAGCGCTATAATACTGAGGCTGTTTGATGTGCATCGTAAGGAAAAATAACAGCGACTCGATGATAACACCCATAAACACGCGCGCCTGGGTTCTTCTCATCTCTCACGAGTAAAGGACAGAGGGGGAAAGTGTTCCCATGTGCCTCCAGATCCCCATCACACTAAACAATGGCACAGCTGGAGTGATTTCTCCCAGAATGAACAGATAAATTACAAACATTACAGTAAGTGGCTTTTCTCTTTGGGAGGAAAACAAATTCTAAATCCGTCAGTAAATTTGCGACTATACATTTGGACCGGGACACGTCTGCTCTAACACATCACTGTACCTTAAGAGCCAAGCAGTGCAGTGTGTTTTGAGGGGAAGGTCCCTTAGTTGACTGCGTTTTTCTTTTTAGCTTTTTTCTTTGGTCAATTTGTTGTGTGTGTGTGTGTGTGTGTGTGTGTACGTGTGTGAGAGAGAAAGAGAGAAAGACAGAGAGAGAGAGAAAGACAGAATCGGGGGGGGGGGGGGGG
>UFQX01000325.1:306707-365634 GCA_900497675.1 Arapaima gigas | reverse complement strand
GGGGGGGGGGGGGGGGGGGGGGGGGGGGGGGGGGGGGG
Source organism: Arapaima gigas (assembly GCA_900497675.1). NCBI lineage: Eukaryota > Metazoa > Chordata > Actinopteri > Osteoglossiformes > Osteoglossidae > Arapaima > Arapaima gigas. The sequence continues at coordinate 365,596 of UFQX01000325.1, read as the reverse complement.
GGGGGGGGGCTTGACCGCTGTAATCCTTCCTTAGCAGGAAAGCGTACATGAGGTACAAGCTGAAGAGCATGAGACATTCCTTCACTCCACTTAATTTCCATCAAAATAAATTAAACCAACGATGGTGATGATAATGGAAACAATGACGATGACCAGAGCACTGAGTCCTTAACAATAAATGTTGCATAAATTGCCATAGCAAGTCAGCAAATTAATACACGATTAAAGAATAATTACACCTAATTCAAGAAACCATAAATAAATACATGAAACAAATGGAGAACGATGAAGAGGGAAGGAAAAGACGACCTACAGGATGAATGAACACCTGAAAGCAGAGGTAGGTAGAGAGACATGAAGACAAACAAATAACTGAGCTCAGCTCATTTGATATCATTTATAAAAATCAAAACATTCAAAACTGAGGCAAAAATAAAAAAGTAATGTACATATATTAACAGAGGAAAGTAGTTTTAACAATGGATGATGTTGTGAATTTGCTATGACTTAGATGAAGTCTGTGTTGTGTTGTGTAATTATGCTCTGATCCTGGACGGTTCAGTATTTACAGGTCCTTTGGGTAAAGCTTTTCTCTCCGTATTTTTGGTTTTGGTTTTTGGTATTTGGGATTTTGGCATGGTTGTCATTTTTTTGTCATTGTGTGTTTTACTTTCCATTTTTTGGTTTAAAATCCTCTTCTTTCTGTCCCCTGCAGCTTTTCAAAAAAGTCTTTCTTCTGCTTATATCCTTGCCACCATCTTATCACACACAGTAAAGTTTTTTTTTTTTTTGTCCTTTTTGGTTCACAAGAATTGTCACGCATCTCTGTCCTCTCGTTCAGTCCCTGTTTTTTCATTCTTTTTTTTCCAGAGTAAAGAGACAGCGTGTGTATTCATTCTTCATTGACAAAACAGTCCCACAATGCCTCCTCTCCATCTGCTTAGATAGATAATTTTTTGGTTTAAATCTCCCCCTTTCCCCTTTTCCCTCCTCCACCTGTTTCTCTCCTTCTCTCTCCTCTCTTTCATTCTGTGTATTTTTGGCTTTGAAAGACTCAGAGAGAGAATGAAAGCAAGAAATGGAGGCAGAGAGAAAGACAGCTTTGGTTGAAAGGCGAGGTTTTGTACTCTTTCCTCTTCCTCCTCCTCCTCCTGCTCCCCTGCGATTGGCCCTTGGGCTGCGTCACTCGGCCTTGGCTCCTCCCAGAGCAGACGGGCTGTGTGGCCCCTCGCTGGAGCAGGGAGAAGCAGAGCTTGAGCAGGAAGAGGGAGAGCACGAGGGGGGGCTCATGCTGCTGGCAGCAGGGAACGATGAGGGCTTGGCGGCTTTGGCTACAGCGGCGCTGACCAATCCCACGCCGGCTCCTGGCGCCATCGGCAGCAGGGCGGAGTGGTTGAGGAAGAGTGAGGACGGCAGTCCCCCACCTGTGCCTCCGGTACCACCAAGCAACACCTTACTTCCCCCTTCAAGACTGGAAATGGGTAGCTGGCCACCACTGACCGCCAGAGCTGAGATACACACAGGGAAGACACGGGGCCGGGGAAGGGACTCGGTTAATACACGCAGATCCAACACCTTACAGGATGTGTGAGTAACAAGAGCACAAGGAAGAACAATAGAGGATGAAGCGAAGAAAAATGAAGACAATTTGACAGCATGCGGTTAAATTGTGCTTAGAGATGTACAAGCAAACAAACGGACACACACAGGCTCTCACTCACACACAATGCACACAAAATGTCTACACGGTGGTGGAATGGCAGGAGACGGTTGGTGGAATGATGCACGTGGAACGTCTGAAAATTCAGATCTGTGACATGCAGAATCAAAAATAATGCTGCCACAACCCCACGTGGCTTTTAGCACGTGGGCCCTTATCTCTCCTCTTGCTCCAAATTCTCATCTGTGTTGCACTTTTTTTGTAACCGTTCCTCCCTCCCAACTGCCCTCTGCTGGCAAAAATTAGGAAATGCTCTTCCTCTTCCTCTTTCGCCCCCTCGCCCCCTAACACACCTTGAATGGTGGCCAGTGGGTTGTTGCTGATGAGAGCCTGGTTCATCCCTGTGTTAACTCCCATCATCGTGTTCCTGAAACACACGCACCCACACCCACGCACATGCACGCGCACATGCAAACAGGCGAAGGCCAGAGAGTCAGGAACACACATTCGGGCAGACAGACGGACGGACAGACAGACAGACAGACGGACAGACAGGCAGAATTAAGGCGGATTAGAAGCGGAGATACTGTAATACATGGCCACAGCCCAAGCCTGATGTCCAGCTCTATAACACAGCATGTTTTAAAACCTAAAATGAGGCCTTGCTGACATAGAATCTCCTGCAAAATATATGCACATGTTCAAAAGAGGTCAATCCACATTGTAAAAAATTGAGATACGTACTTTTGTGTGTATGCATGTATTCTAGAAAAACAGCTCAGTCGTACATTTTTTATTTTATTCTGACATATAAAAATTTTAAGTCAAGCTCACACTGACTTAATGTTCACTATGGTTTTTTTTTAAAGAGCTGCCACTCTTTGGTGGTGGAAACGGATGATTAAATGCATCCAACACAGACAGATGTTGCCTTTCACCCTTTTCTCTGACCTGTACTGTGTGAATGGGCTTGTATTCATGCGTGTGGTAGTGGCAGTGGGGTGAGTGTATGCAGTACATACATGGTGGGCTACAGGTATCTGTGTCTGTGTACTTGGGTGCATACAAGGCATATATATAAAAATCTTCCTATCTCTGCTAATTGTAGTCCTGCATCTGAAAGGTCATGTTTTTAGTATGAGTGCGTGAGAGGAGACATCTTCACTTGCGCTGTCGTATTCACCTCAAGTTTGCAGCAAAATCGGTGATGTAGTTAGACACTTCACCGTTCTTTTTACCCATACGCCACAAGCTGTGAACACAAAAACCATACAGAGGGTTAGCAGTCCCAGTTATCAGGGAAAGCAGAGCTGGGGCGTGGGGAGGGGTGGGGACAGTGTACTGTACGTCTGTCAGTGTGACCTCTATCACTACAAACTGCAGGTGAATCGAAGTCAGCCCTGGTCTTTAAATGTTCGGGTTTTTGTGTGTGTGTGTGTGTGTGTGTGTGTGTGTGTGTGTGTGTGTGTGTTTGAGTGAGAGTTTGTGTGTGATGGTGAACCAATATGTTTGATGGCATATGCAGGCCTTCTAGTATATACACAGTAGATTGCTGCGTAGAAGGTGCGGAGTGTCTCGGGAATGTCAGGTGTATCCTCACCCTGTGTTGAGGCTCAGTGTGCTGTGGCTGGGAGGGGTGGGGCTGGCTGTGCTGCGAGGAGGCGGGGTCACCGGGGAAGAGGCGGAGCTAATGGTAGCAGGGCCGCTGGGGGTCAGAGGACAAACTGACGACATTGTGGTCACTGAGGGAGAAAAAGAAAGAAGGCGGCCCGTGAGAAACTGCTGCACTGCGTTTTGCCACTCTGGGCTCTTCAGAGGCTCCTGCAGTCACTCTTTTATCACTTTTTCAAATTGGGCACCAAGTCAAAATTAAACAGAAATGGACAGGGCTTACTCTCAGTCACAGGTTAGGAAGCCACTGACCTGTTGTGCTGAGGCTGGTGACGGCCTGGGACAGTCCTGGACTGGACATCTTCAGGGTAGGGAGAAAGAAAGAGGACAGAAAAATAGAGCCAGTGAGATAGCATGTGTACCGGAGCTCATTATACAGTACAGGTTTCAATTTTGTGTGTGTGTGTATGTGTGTGTCTGCTTATGCGTACGGTGCATCTGTTAGTGGCCAAAAACTGAAGGAATGAATCAAGGGCGGTATCCGGATCAGGGGAAGAGATGGGCTTTGGAAACACAGCAGTGCAGGATATGCAACAGTACGTCCGGGTTAGGAGGAGCAAGGATGGGTGCTGCAGTACGTTCCAATCATGCAGGACTTCATTACTGCCACAGCACGAGCAGTGGAGCGCAGGGTGGGGGGTGGGGGGAGGGCTGGGTGAGTGCGGGCCGTACCATGTGCGGGCTGTAGCAGGGGGGTTTGTGCGTCGGAGGGGGGGGCTGGCTGGGCAGGGGAGGGGTGGCACTGGTAGGGTTGATGCGTTTCTCTTTCTGGCGCCGATTGCAGAACCAGACCCGGATCACCTCCTTTTCCATATTCAACTGCTCCGCGATCAGCAGGATCTCCTCTGAGGTAGGCTTCTGGTTCTGAGGGAACATCAGAGATGTCATCAGTGTCACAGGAAAAGCCATTCTCGTTCTGTTTCATTTTCATTACTTCCAAATGTGAGCTGTCAAGAAATTGTGCCAAACATCACATCAAGACCTCAACTTTAAAATCCATCACTCAATATCTCTGGGGACCATTTCATGGAATAAACCCACCCTTAACTTTTCAGAAGAGAACACACTTGTGGTTTTTGGTGTTGTAATTAATAACAATTAATTAGTATGGCCTCTGGGTATATGGGAATAGATTCTTCAGGGGACTGAACATTAATTATCCTCAGACACTGCATTAGAGGGAACAACCTTCTGGGCATTATTTAAAAATCAATAAAAAGACTTTAAATAAATGATAGGCAGTAGGCAGCAGGTATTAACCAGCAGCAAAGTTCCTGTGCCAGAAGCACAGTGCTGAGAATATTCATTACAATCCACAGGTATCGTTGTGATTAGTGACCAGTTAACTTGGTATCGCCTTATTCACTGCCTTTGTCAAGGCCTCCACCAGCAACAGGGGCAGCAGAGATCAATGAAGGGCAGCATATCTGCCTCACACAGACTCATACAAAGACTGACTCCCAGCTTGCCTGCACAGAGCACAGGCCAAACAGGCTCTTCAGGGTACAGTGGTGAGGAATGTAGGCATCTCACCGCGATGAAGCTGCGCTCTAAGGCCACGCGGACGTTGGTCTCGATGCTGGTGCGTTTCTTCCTGCGCCGGCCGGGCAGGCCCTCGAAGCCCAGCGAGGGAGAGGACAGGGAGCTGGGGCTGGGCAGCGTACTGTCAATGGACATGGTCTCTGGAGGTGGGAGAAAGAAGAGGGCAGGCCATTAACAGCACCCACAAGAGATGTCTATCTTTTTCCTTTTAAGCAATGGCACGCTCACACTGTCATCTGTGCCCCCGGCCTTCTTCACCTACTACCCGCCAACTTTGTTTCCTTGCTGACCTCGTTTGGTCAACACTCAAAAAAAGGTTTGAATGTGTACATGTTTTCCTCATCTTTCAATATTTTCCTCAACCCCCTGCTTTGAAACTTCCTGCCTCCTCTGTTCCACCTCCCCTATCACCCTCCACCCACCACCAGGCACCCGCCCCCTCGGTGTGCACTGCCTCCCTCTTGCTCACACGACTGGCTCACCAGCATCATTGAGCCATTTCTCCAGCAGGGGTTTGAGCTTGCACATGTTCTTGAAACTGAGGTTCAAAGCCTCAAAGCGGGAGATGGTAGTCTGGCTGAAGTCATTGCCATAGAGTTTCCCCATGGCCAGCCCCACATCACCCTAAGAACAAACAGAAGCGACAGCCACCACTGCGTTAGGTCCGATAAACAAAATGAGTCTGCAGCAGTGGCAGAATGACAAGGGGAAGCCGTGCAAACCTGTGTAAAGCCCAGCTTGATCCTCCTCTGTTTGAAGGTGCGCGCAAACTGTTCTAGCTCTTCCAGATCACTAGGCTCCTCAGGGTGAGAGGTCACGGAGGTTGCTGAGCTCACGCCGCTGTCTACGCCCTTGTCTCTCTGCAGCAGGAAGGCAGAAGCACATTATATGAATCCTGGGACTCTGCTTTTCAAGCAGAAGACAGAAGGCTGTAATAAAATGTCCACCTGTGCTTGAAGCCCCAGTCTGGGTGGAGCAGACAAGAGGCCCCCTTGGCTTTGCTGAGGTAGCGGAATTAGATTTGGTGTTGACAGCAGCCCTGGCAATTGAGTGAATACATATAATAAGCATTATTAGGATTCCCAACTAGTGATACAAAAGGCATCTCCTAAAAACAGTACTAATATCTGATCAGTAACAGTACTTTCTACTTTATAAGTCCTTTAAATGGTAGAAGGAATCACGAACCACATGGACTCTTATCATACTGACATACTGTAACATTTTGTCTTTTTTGAAAAACTACTCATGCATTTTAGTCCCCTTAAGGACACTGCTGGGGGCTGTGCTAAACTGCGCTAGGTATGCAAATGAGAGAATGACCCCTCACCTTGCTGCCCCTGCTGTGTCTGAGGCAGGAGGAACTGTGCAGGTGACTGCAGGGGATGTCCAGGCACCAGAACCAACTGCTGCAGCTGCAGTAGCTGCTGGATATCCTGAGAAGGTGAGGAAAACACAAGGTGGAAGGAGGTTACTGAACATCTGTGGTAACCGTTTCTAAAGCAGTACATTTCTAAAACGGTGCATTTCAGTGTGCTGTCAGTCAGTCGAAGCAGGCAGGCCTCCATCCTGGCATACATAAACTGAGTGACCAGTCATACCTGGGCAGTGAGCTGAATTGGCTGAGAGAGGGTGAGCTGAGGCGGAGGGGGTGGGGCCGGGGTCCCTGTCTGTTGCTCCTGTGTGCTGTGTGCCTGCGACTGCGCTGTCTGCTGGCTCTGCTGCTGTTGCTGTTGCTGCTGCTGATTGGCTGCAGCGGCTGCATGGGCTGCATGAGCTGCATGGGCTGCACTGGTTTGCTGGACTGCTGCAGCCAGAAGCTGAGCTTGAGCCTGCTGCAACAACAGCTGCTGTTGCGCTGGTAGCAGAGCAGTTAACTAAGAAAGAGTAGGGTCAAAGGGATCCAAGGACCAGAAGATGAGGGAAGAACAAATGGAAGAAACCAGAAAAGAAAGAAAAAAGGGGAGAACAAGGAAGGGAAAGGAATAGAAGGAAAGTTACCAACCCAGCAGCAGACATGCTGCAAATGCAAGCAAGAGGGCAGGAAGCAGCATTGCAAACGGTCTCAAATAGTCATCTATCAAAGACACAATCATCACAATTTAGACGTGCACCTCATTGGGACTTGTGAAACTACTGGGGTCTTCTGCTTGTTCACTGAGGAAAGTAGTGTATAATAATCTTATTGTAATATTAAAAGTTTTTGCTAGAATCACTGACAATCTGGGTGCAATAAGTCATTACAGCACAACTGTGGCACATTATTTGGTGCCTAAAACAAACTCAATTCATATAGTCGATTTACAAGCCAACGATTTGAGAGATAAATATGTCATTTATGTGTCATCACCCGGCGTACGGGTCCTGACCTCGTCCTCTGAGCTCATGCTTGCCTTAACTGCTCACACGGCTGTGTTGCTGTTATTTACAGTGTAGTTGGTATTCTTTGCCAAGAAGAGGGTGTGTAACGAGGCCACAAATACAACTTTTCAGAAATGTGACCAGTGACTTCATAGTTAATTCAGAGGTGTTTATTTGGAACAAAATAATGTACAGTGTTTGCTGCCAATTTTACTGTGTAGGAGAAGAGGAAAGTGGAATATGTGAGTGACCGATTAATAAAGGCATGTGGGTGAGAGCAGCACAAAATGGAAACAGACACACTGTGAATGGTACATGGCTAAGAGTGAAAACCTGTATCAGGGCAAGAAAAGATTAGGGCTCTCAGTGATTTGCAAAGTGTGAGAAGTGAGCAAACTGCAGAGCTAAAGAGACAAATGAGAGCAGACGAAGGAGTGAGCAAAAGAATGGGCGTAGGTCTTACTTACTCCAGCCAGTTGGCTGCCGGTGAGCATCAGCTGTGTATGTGGGAGGGGAGTCTGTGAGGGGGCTGGGGCAGGGGTGGGGGACATCTCCCCACAGTCCTCAACTTTGCCCTGTAAGCAAAAAGAAAGAAGAACCAATAGAAACACATGAGTATAATCTCCGAAATATGGAATGCAAATACGTTTCAATCCAAACAGATTTTTTTACAAGTGTACGTGTGGGGGGAAAGAAAAAAAAAAAAATCACACTACTGTTTTTTAGATTGTAGTCCACCAGGACACTAAAGAAGATCAATAATAAGATATCCTAACTCTGATGTGCTGTACAATGGTCACATATTCCCTTAAAAATCATCAGGTCATAATAATTTATTGATTCATTTTTTTAGTTTTCCTACAATATTTCTTAAATATGAGAAGTAAAGTTTTGTACACCTCAAGGATTTTCTTATCAAAATGAAATATACAAAAACTGTAATCTATCAGTAGTTTCATTAATATTCATACTCCTCACTGAGGTTTCTTGCACCTGTTCTCATGTGAGATAAATATAGTGTTGACATAGACAAGAAATGCATTACTCACTATTGAAAAGTTGCAACAGGAAATTAGCTAGGCAGATTGTTTAAGAGAGAATTGACTGACATCGTTTCATTCTGTCACATGTAAAGCTCATAACTCTTTATTCCAGTGCAAAAATTTGATACACCTTTACATACTATTTACAAAATTTCCCTCAAGCTAATAAATTTGGAAGATTGAAATTTTGGACATTTGTAATTGGTATTTTATTTTTATTGAGGACAAGTCCACACATCTTTTCTCACAAGACCCTCTGATTGGTTATGTATGCATCATTTGTGATGTCACAAAAAACACTGAAAACAATCAACAAGAGAGCAAAACCAAAACAAAGTAACAATCTCAAAAATGATTAATATCAGACAGAATTCCGCAATCTGAAGAACAGTGTTCTCATTCAGTGTTAAAAAGGATGGTGCAATAAATGTCATGTCTTTAAACTTACAGGACTGAAAAAAATTTCATAATATCATAAAAATTAAATCTTTTATGACTCAGAACTGATTATAGTCACTGAATCCAGCCTGCAGATTTTTTAGTCTATTTTTAGTCTTTTTTTTCTGCAATTTCATTATCCACCATAATGTCTTGTTCATCATAATTTCAAAAACAGCATTTCTAATGACACTGTTAGTAATTGCATGCATTCCAGATAGTTTTTTGACTCGGTCGCAGTAAGATTTCCAGGGTCAGATACAGTTGTTGAAGTGAGCAGTTTGCTCAATTTATTTCAGGTTCCAGGAAACATTCCACAACTAACATTCCTAACCCTGCTATCCCAATGCATATTCAGCATAAGTATATCTGTGACTGTGCTTCTGTTTGTTTCCCTTTTGTACCTTGCATAGTGGCTCTCACTCTCCCTCACTGAAATTTGGCTCAAATTGCTAGTTCTCTTATTCACACATTATGTCTTCATTACCCCTGTTGAAGGATGAGGCAGAAATGCCTTCTACCTCTGCCACACTTCTCAGCTACCTGCATTTCCCTGTCTATGAAAGTATCAAGCTGGGCAGGTTGCAACAAGCAGGATTACGATGCTTTGATTTGCATACAGCATCAGTGAGTCTGAATGCAAATCACAAGATTTACTGCCAGAGACATTCCCACACCTGGTACAGGTACATAAAGATACAATTGTACACTTAAACCATCACACAGATATGCAGCCAATAATTGCAATTTCACTAAGACACAAAAAAAATCAAAACACTTAATGCCATGGAACTTTAATATGCATGAAGAGGTATTTGTTTCAAAACCTCCACACGGCACACATTTGCTCACCTTGGCGCTGCTCAGAGTTGGAGACAGGGAGAAGGGACTGATTTTCATTGGCTGAACCTGTTACAGCAACAAGACACACCAAACACATAAATACACAACTGCCTGCCTTCACACTGATGTGTCACTTTTATTATTATATATTATCATAGTAATATTCTGTATACTATGATTTTAAGCCAATAAACGGACAATAAATCAGTCCACCTGTTAGGCAGTGTACAGACCAGAAAATGCATTCATAATAAGGCAAAATAACATGTCAGCCACTTTACTGCAGTAGTAAAGTTTTAGCATGATTCTCCTAAAAACGATGCTGGACATAAAGGAGGATATTCTCAAGTACAACCCATACAAATTTTGTACAAATACCATACTATGTTATAATCAAGACCACCAGGATTGTGGCTAACATCATCACCTCCATCGCCTCCAACAAAGTTCCATTCGTAAAAATCTAAATCATCAGAAGCAGTTATACAACAAATGGGCTACAGACCTGATGATGAGAGTCCGGACCATTCCTCTCTGAGTCTGTGAAAAGAGAGCATGGGGTGAGCGAGACGAGATCACACTGTCTCTGAGAGGCAGACACACTCATTACAGTGGCAGACACTCAGAGCATGATGACAGACAGACTGAGGTGCAGGGAGGATATCGGGGTGAGCGCTCAACACAAATTGACGACAGCGGGAGAGCTAGGCTCTACTCAATTTCCTTTCTCATATGACGAGCACCTGGCTGCGCTCGGGCGACTCCGCTTTCTGAAAGTTCGATTTGAATAGCTCAAAAACAGCCTTTCTGCCCCTCCTATAGGGAGCTCTGCTGGGTTCGAGATGTGACCTGGTTCGGAGGCTGGACCGTAAACTGCCACCGACGTAAAAATTAAATGGAAACGATGGAAATGGGATAGACTACTAGAAGACACTGGACATCGGTAACAAAGAGGTTGTATGGACATTTTATAGCTTGACAAAGCTAAAATTAAAGAAAAAAAAATGCTGAAAAACCTTCTGAAAGCCTGACATGAATGAAGTGCCTTATGGTGTAAGACACGATAAAATCTTTTGTGGGTGGGTCTCTCTGAGATTAGCTGGCTTGCACGCTCCCTCAATCTATCTGTTTCTCTCGCACACTCATACACAAATGATCGGAAATTGTGAGATATCAACACCATACCAAGAGATTTAGGACAACAGGCGGTACTGCAGAAAAAATGATTAATGAACATTCAAAGAGGCACACCTACACAAACACATATGCACATGCACCATCAAGTATGCACACTTGTGCACGTGACTGAGAAAGCCTTTACCTGTGCTCTCCATTGGAGAGTCAGCCCCTTGCTTCTCAACCTCTACTGGCTTTGACATCCTGATATCTAGTAAAGAAGAAGAGGAAAGGAAGAAGAAGAAGCAGCAGCAGCAGGTAATTACTGTGTGTGTCTTTCCAGTGACTGACTCACACCTCAACAAACAAGGAAAAGTGGGCAAAGAGTGACAAAACCAGTGTACTATAATAACACATGCTCATGCAGTACTCTCAGCTTTTGAAGCTACTTCATGTTTCCATCACATATGGCGACTACAAACCAATGCTCAAAATCACCATCCTGAACTTCATGGCTGCCATCCACAGATCGTGTTGTTAAGCATTTCCTAGAGCTCAAAAAGTTTCATTTCCTGCCTTTACACAAAAACACACTATAATGTGTTAATCTTTCTCTCCACTGTCCCACTCCTCGTGCCTTGGTCTGTCCACCATCTCTCACTCCTGTTCCTTATATCACGTCACAATGCATCATCTACCCTCCCAGCTTTACCTCCTGAAATCCTGATGACAGAGGTGCCCCAGCAATCAGTAAGGATCCCAGAAGCCAAACATTCACTCATTCAAATAGTTTTACACAACCTCCAAGTCCTTTCTGTGTGTTGTCCAAACTTTTTAAAAACTAGTTAAAAATTGTGCTTCTCCAATGTAGGCGCAGAACATCTGATATAAACAAGCCAGTTTGTCTGCACTGGCGGCAGCAGCTTGTGTAATGGCTGGGGATCTTCATATATAACCGAAATCCCATGAGTGGAACTGGTGAAGTACCTTCAAAATGACACTTCCTTAGTGAAGGCAATGCTTCGGCACATATGTGTTAAAAATTTGGTCAAGTTGCTTTGAATGAAAGAGAAGGAATAAATTCTTTTGCTAGTAAGAACACTACTTGATGCTCTTTTAGCCACACTAAATTAGAACAAAATCATGCAATAGCACACTCCTAAAAGAAAATCCTGATTTTTACCCGTATATTTATAAAAATAATCAGCTGGCTAAGGAGTTCACCCCACTTTGTGAATACACTCTAAGCCAGTTATCATGTAATAACTGAGCTGAAGGTAAACACTCAAAGTGACAGGTACGGCAGATGAGCACAAAACTTAAGAGGAAGTGAAAATAAAGATGAAATAGCATCTTGTAGTGGATATCAGAAAGAACACAATGAAACAGACTTTCAGAAATCCTTAACATTAGGGTGGTAAAGCAGCCAGAGAGAGTCAATCAAGTGTGATGCCAAAAGAAATGCAGTGAGATCCTTAGAGCCATGTGGTGCTCACCTGTGAGGAGAGTCACGGAGAGGGACACGCCACTGCCCTGCTGCCCCACATGGACACTCCTCGTATGTTTAAAAATACACCTGATGCTGTTTCTTCCATAAGTTCTTCAGAAAATCTTTAAAAATTTATAGAAAAAAAAAACAACTACCAATTCTGCTTTATTTCACAGCAGAGATCACTGGATTAGGCAAAATCTCAGGAGCAACAACCCACCATTACTGCCCATCTCCCTGACCAGGTTTCACGTAACTATTTCCCTTAAAGAAAATAACCACTTGTTTCTGGTTACTGTATTTGTTTTAACATTTGTTAAGGTAATGAAAAAAAAACATTAATTTCGAATAAGGACTTAAACACTCGGCTTATCAAAACAGTCATTGCTAACTAGCTATGAGGAAATGATTAAATAATATTTAAAATTTTATTACGAACAAGACACGCGTCCACTTATTTGTGTTGGTAAATTTGTTGGAAAAAGTGATAACGCTAAACTTTAACTCACCTCGACAGGTAATAGTTCTGTGGTAGCTATGTACAGCTTTTAAAGAAAACCGTAAAAATATACGCACAGGAACTATACCGCTTTGCCTACATTTTCGAACTTTCTACAAAAATGTATGAAACTGAGGAGGTTACGAGGAGCAAAAAGCGAATCTGTCAAGTTGATCCACAGATCCTGTTCAGGACTCCTGTCATTATTAACGGAGTTTAACTTTAGATGACTAGAAAGCCAATAAGAAACTAGTCTCTAGTTATGTGCACACATTGATGTGCTTAGAAATAAAGTGTAACTAAACGAGTCGGACGGCTGTATCCTAGTGTCCAGGAACTGGTTAAGTCCGTTGAGCAGCTCGTTTACCGGGTTTCGTTAACCGCTTCTAACCGACGTCAGACGGTCTCGCGCCGAACGCCGGTGACCCGACTCCGAGCGACACATTTTGAAGTTTCCCGTTTACGGCCCCGACGTTTCACACACACGTCGATTTATCGTTCCCCTGAGCGCCGACACACATTATAAAACACACACCTTATACTTTAAGAAATGTACAAAAGGGTGGACGCCGGTTCGTAAGCGGACGAACACTTGGCGGGTTTTCACGAAAAGGCTGCGCCGCCAACCTACCTGCCATCCGCACCGTCACGAGACGCGGAGAGCTGATAGCACGAGAGCGCGTGGAATCCGGCGAGCGAGAGTGCGTGGCGAGTGGCCCGTGACTCACCTCATACACTGCCTCTCTCTCGCTCTCTCTCTCTCTCTCACACACACACACACACACACACACACACACACACACACAAATTAACTGTTGCCACCGAGGGCGCCACGACTACACTCCTTTACTTTGAGAACCTGAGGTTTTTTTTTTTTTTTTTGTTAAACTGACTTAATTATTTAGGGTAAGTTTATTAGAGATAAAAACACATTATTTGATAATACAAGTGTTCCCACCTTTTAATATGGGTTTAAATATCAGGGTGCTGAAGTGATAAGGACTAGGGCACATAATCTCATAACTGACAGTGGTAAACAAGGTATTTTCCCTCTCCCATTTTCGTGGCTAAATATATCCTATTTTTAGATGCCACCCCCTCAATCAAGGTCTGAAGTATCTTTATTTAACCTCCATCATCCTACCTGCTTTTTCTCCAAATGCATCAGTTATATTGGCCAGTCAGTGGGGGTGTTTGCTTTAAACTCTGCCTTTCTTCTAGGCAATTTCTGCTCATGGATGTCATATTCAAGCAAGAGATGAAATCACCGCCAGCTGACAAGCACGAGTGAAGAAGTGTTGTGATACCGTCCATATGTACGTGTACACAGTTAACCACATCTTTCGTACAGAAGAGGAGAAGACTGAGGCCTTGCTGGACACCTCCCTCCTGCACCGGGTGAGTCACCAAAATACTATCCCATCCACTGTGCATCATTTCCTGTCATTCTGATTTTAGCCCCTTGCCCTGCCTTGGGACTGTCCCTGTCCCCAAGAGGCACTGAGAACGAAGCCTGAAGTGATGAAAATTGAGAGGTTAATAAAAATATACGTACGTGGCCATGTTTCGGGAGGTGGTCTGACACGGCCCACGTTAAATTCAAGCGCTGTTAAGTTTCTGCGTAAGCTTCTTGTATTATTTCCCTTTTGTTTGGGGAAGGGCTTCTGTTCCTCAGGGTATTATTGGAGAAATACCGCTGCACGCTGACAGCTCAGGATAAGAGAAGTCATGACGACAGAAACATGAGTGTGTTTTTTTCTGTGGACGGCCGAATGTCACTGAGGATACGGTTGAAGAGGCCTCCTAACGGTCACAAGCGTACTTTATCACCCGAGTACAAATCACTTTTTTAGGTCACTTGACTCTCTTTTGGTACTTTCAAAAATAAATACATCTGGCATTGCAGCCATTAGTCATAAAAATAACAAATAAACATCCATAATTTTGGAGGGGAAAAAAGAAACTGCGATTTCAAAAATAACACGCACACACACTCAAACGCATGCACAGGCTCAGCTACATCGATGCTCAAACACACACTTCTCTTTTTTTTATAAAAAATGCAAATATACTCAACGAATGACTAATTCTAAATAGCACCTGCAGTGAGTGTGACACCGCCCCCCCCCAGCTTCCCCTCTGTCTCCTGTCATTCACCTCTCTCCTCTGTTCCCCTACTTGAACACACACACACACACACACACACACACACACACACACACACACACACTCACACTCACCGGTGTGTCCTCCATGTGTGCAGCCTGGATACAGTCATGTGCCACAGGCTCACTGTACACACCAGTGACTGCTGGTCAAGCTGGTCTCTCAGCCCTGAGCTGTTACGGAGTGAAGGCAGCAGTGGCGAAAATGCACATGCTGTGGTTTGAGGGGAAATGGCTGGTGGGACAGTGGCACTTCCTTTGAACGTTCACTGGAGGGCAACAGTGAGACTTAACCGGCAAGGAAGGTGACGCAGGAAGGATGACCACTTCACTTCGGCCGTCCTCTTACTGGGCAGTGCACCACAGTCCTGGTGTTTTATTACGTGTATTTATAACAGGACTTATTATCATATTATCTTTGCCTAATTCATTTAGGGAGCCAGCAGGCTACAGCTGTGTTTATCTGGCTACGAGTCATTTAATGATATTTCAAGGTTAGAAAGCACTATAAGGTCATATAATAATCATGAGTGTTTCTATACGGTGTTTATAATAGTATGGGTTTATTTGACCCTTGCATCTACTGTGAACCACTGGGCAGTTTATTATGGTGTACTTTCTCTCACTTCCCCTCTACACTTCCCCTCAGTCTGGGCTGAACTTGGTGCTACACCAGACACTTACTGTAAATAAAGCTATTAATACTGCACTGTACGCACATTTTATAAGAACCTTTATACCTTCATCTCTAAATTAATTAAATGTAAGATTTAATAAATATGTACAGTATATGTGAACCACAGTAGATAAATATCTATAATAATGATAGATATATTATTATAATATAATATAGATATTTACAAATGTATCGTTTTAACAGAAAATATTTATAGATAATAAATAATACGTTTGACAATAAATTAAACAGGTACTGTATCTATATCAAAGGTGCAAATGTACTGCATATGAAAATTGCAAAACCATCTTTACTGCCTTAAATTCTCCCAACAGTACTGTCCTAGTGTCCATTGTTGATGCCGTCCCAGCACCTGTATTTCATCGTTTCTCATGTTTTGGTGAATGGCTGCAGCTGGGGGGAGGAGACTTTCTGTAGGTCTTATATAGTTTTGGAGGGAAGCAGTCAAAAGAATCCCCCATCCCATCCAAACCATCAAGATCAACTTATTGTGATCCCTCTCTGTGTAAGTGTGTGTCAGTCCCTGCTCACCCCTCCATTTGTCCCACATGCTCTGAGCAAGCGGGGAAACGTGGGAAACACATTGCGGCCGGGGTTCTGCGCATACGATCACCGCTACTTTCTCAGGGTCTCTTTCGTGCAGAAAATTCCATCTTTTCGAAGCATTTTTTCTTTAGAGAAGCGGAAGAAGAAATATCAGCGGTGTATATTGGGCTAAACTGGTCACATCAGCTCTGAAATGATTTTTTAATTTAGCCCATCTACCAGTTGTACTGTTCTCGCTTTCCTACCAGGATGCAGTCGAAAGACAGCAACAGCAACGTCTGGGATTTAAATGAAAGATTTTATCCTCATCACTCAATTTGTAAGTTCACAGTCAGCGTAGTTGACGGTCAGCTGAAAGTATTCATATTTCAGTGGCTACGAACTGTAAATTTCAGGCTAACAGTATGGTTCAGTTCCACAAGTGGGGTCCCACTGCAGTGTAATTCACCGTGTTTCTCAGTAGCAGCGGTTGAGACCGACACTGTCCACTTCTTGCATAAACACTGACCTCAGCTTCAATATTATGATCACGACAGGTTTGGCACAGCAAGGATGGTCACAGAAGGAAGTTTCCACAAGAGATTATTAAAGATTTGCAGCGAGAAAGCAACAGTTAAAGAGGAAAATTTGAAAATCAAACACTGACTATTAAATACGCATCACCAGATACGGACACCAGAGTTTCCGCTCACTATAACATAGGCACATTAGGTTTCACACACGGTCATTCTATTAAAAGAAACACTTCCACCACCTTATACACACTGACATTGACACTACATAAAAATGTGCTGTTAGCCGCTCACATAGATACTGGGCAACACACACACACACACAACGACACACATGCAGTTGAGATATGTCTGACCTTTCTTTCTGACTGTGACCAACAACCCCTTTTGATGTCCAATAATTACCAGAGCTTGTTAAAGCCAGACAGCTAATGAACGCCGCGGCTCCGGCACAGGAGAGGCCCTTAGTTAGTCTTTGTTAACAAAAGGATGAACTACACAAGAAGAAACTCACCGGGTAACCAAACATTGGAGTGCACCATAGCTGCCGGCTAGCTGTCTGTCCGTCTCTGTCTTACTACTTGCCTCTTTTGCTGTCTCCCTCTCACCGCAAGGGGGAACAAACTCATCATGAGGGGAGGGGAAAATAGCGCGTCGCCTTCTGTCTGCCTCCCCTCCCTCTCGCTCGGCCTCCCTCCACCACTGTCACCGCCCCCTCCACCCCACATCCTGACACGGCACAAAGAGAAAGGGCGACGAGCGGGCGAAAGATGTACAGTAGGCCGAGAGAAAGAGATTCTAATTGGAGGAAGGAGGAGGAATTAACAGAGAGTAAGGGAGAAAGAGCTCGGGTGAGAGGCGGAGGGGAGAAGGCGTGAGAGAGAGCCTCAGAAGTTAGAGGCAGATAGAGGGCGGACGTAAAGCAACAAGGAGGTGGAGGCCTTTGCCACTGGAAAGTGTTGGGGTAGCTGGAAACTGTCGATCACGACTTTTCGAAAAACATGTCAAGTGTTCAGTCAGTGTTTCTATGTTTTGCGCGTGATGTGATGTGTTCATCGGTTATGGCTATCGAGAAGTATGTACCGTGAAATAAAAATACAAGTAAAATATAACAACGGTGCAATCGGTCAATTTACAAACAGCACTTCACTGCAGCAGTTTAAACTTTCTTTTAAGCCAGACTACAAGCAAAAAATATGCAAGCTATTGTGAAGAGATTTTCTTCAAACTATAACTTGTACCTTAATTTTAAATCTGTTTTCAAATGTCATAGTTTTATTTAAAAGAAATTATAACAGGGGCAGCAGGTTAGGGCCTGTGCCCTGTACAAGCTGAAGGTTCCTGGTACTATTCCCACTATGCTTTGACCAAAGCACTTCCTCCAGCATTAACACAGTAAAGGTATGCTGCTGTATGAACGGGCGAATCGCTGTAAAGTTTATTCTCTAACACAGCAAATCACTTTGGACAAACAGCTCCAACTATGTAAAGGACAAAAATTTGTATTATTGAGTCTTTTAAAGGTTTTTATACACAATTTGAACTTCATTCCTGAAGTGTCAAACCGATGCATAATTTGAAATCTCGTATATAAACATGTGATTAAAATGATTAAAATGGTTTTAAAACTACTTAGAACAGTTTCGACTTCACTGGCCTTCATATCCTGGCGGTAACGTCACAGAATGAGCGCAAAAATGGCCTTGTTGCAGTAACGCGGAATGACCACGTAGAGGCAGCATTGACCACATCATACACTAAGTGTAGCAGGGACAGGATTGGAGAGGGTCATAGTTTAGGGTTTGGTTGTGAGTGAGTATTCAGTATTCAGAAGAACTGGGCAATTTTAACGCAGATTAGGAGCATTACTCATTTGGCACAGTCACTGGTTGTGGAAATTGACAGATGTGAGGAAATGTACGGTGAGGAGTCACATGTTGGGGCTGCATGGAGATGTGCTGAAATCTGATAGAAACAGCTGGTGGATCTCCAGGCGTCCAGTTCTGAGTGTGAGGCCTTTGACCTTTACTGAAACATGCTGAACGGGAGTGAACTGCATGCCGAGCCTCGACGCAGCAAGTCAGGCGGGGGCACGTGCCCACGTGGCCGAGCGCCGGCCGGTCCGAATGTACACGTTGGGGCCGAGAGGGGCGGCGGGCTGGAGGAGGGGTGGCCTCGGGTGCCTCGGTCACGCTTCCCTGGCGACGGTGACAGACTGCGCGTGGACCGTTGTGTGAGGGGCCAGCAAGGGCTGGGAAGTGAGCCGTGTCCATGTGTGTCGTTGGGTCAGAGGTCGTCCCATCGTTCCAGCGTGGCCCCTGCCCCCCTCCCTAGATAGACACTCTGTCTGTTGCAGGACAAGGGTTGGGGGGGCGTCGCTGGACTGGGGGGGCTTCCGTCTGCTGGAGGGTGTTAAACCACTGTTCCCATGACAACCGGTCCAATGTCACTTCATTTGCACAGCTCTGTAGGTATTGAGTTTGTTTCATTCTATTTCTCATATAAGAGAACCATAAAGAAATAATTATGAACAGAGCTGCACTTTCTGTTCAACGACGCAACTTATTAGGTCATTTATCACTTATTTTTTCACTTTTATGAATTTGAGACACACAACAAAATAGCAACTCACTGCATTTGTTTTTATATTGGGAGACCTAATAAAAATTGTAAAATTATTTTCATCTTGCACAAACTCACTCAGGGGAGCAGTATTAGGAGAGAGAGCTGTGGAGATACACTGAGGGGGGGGGGGGTTGCAGTGTGCTGGCCAGTGGCTCTGGGCTCTCTGCAAGGTGTGATAGGTGGGCTGTACGTGTCACAGACGCCAAGGGCCTCAACCGGCCCAGAACTGACCTGGAGGAGGGATGGGGGCCACTGGGGGGCCATCAATCAAGGCTCTGTCAAGCCTGATGAGGAAGGGAGAGGGGGACGGGGGGTGAGAGTGTGCAGTGGTGGACAGTGGGGAGGCGCTTCTGCCAGCCAGGGGGACCAGGGACAAGTACTGTGTCCTTAACAAGAGTGTGCGTGGGGGGGGGGGCAACGTCTTGACATCCCCACCCGCATCCATCTGTCCGTACGCCCCTGACATCCTTAAAGCACGATGTGAGCTCGACTCGGCTTTGCCCTCCTTGGGTGTTGACCTGGTTTCCACAAAATGTGACCACAAAACAAAACAATGGCTCTCCAGAGTCAAGGGCAAACATGAACTTTGACCAGACGTCTCACCCGGGAAGGGACTAGGAGGGAAGCAGAGGAACGTGAGATGTGTGAAAGAGCTGCCACAGATACAGGTGTGTGTGTGTGTGTGTGTGTGTGTGTGTGTGTGTGTGTGTGTGTGTGTGTGTGAGTGAGCGACACGGCCAGGAAGGCCGATGGCCAGCGCTGTACTCTCAAAGCCACTCAGTTCAGATTATACCACAAAATGGGCTTTACGGAACAGATAATATAACTGCCTATTTCTTTTCTGCATAACAACAACAGCAGTGATAATTCTCATCATTTTAGTTACTTCTGTATCAAACACTTTAAAAATATAGCACTGTGAAATAAAAAGCCCCAGACTGGTTGTGGATGCTATGACTGGGAGAGTCCATTGACCCCTGTCTACCTGCTTATTCGATGCCATTCGCCTGCACAGGTCTGTGTGCCCAGCACGCCCTCTCTGCCCCTTCCTCCTCTTCCTCCCTCATCCCTTCACTCCATCCTCTGCCCCCACCCCTCCCCCCTCCCTCTCTCCCTCAGCACAGAGTGCAGGGCTGCTGGTCAGCAGTAGCCGTGACATCACTGGACACAGCTCTGCACTCCGATTGGACATTTGGCCACGTTGCCAGGCAACAGCACTGAAAAGTCCGTGTGTGTATGTGTGTGATTGTGTGTGTGTTTGTGTATGTGTTCTTGGGTACATTTGTGTGACACAGAGTAAAATACACCATGCTGTATGTTTGTTTCTGCATATGTAAGTAATTACAAATTTTATGTGTGCAACTGTATACAAGCTACATCAGATGTGAATATGTCCATCATTTTGTAATAATGCGCTTCAGTGCTCCCCTGCATAGCATGAATTAGACGTTTTAAGTACTGAATATAGATATTTGAAACACTGTATAATGGCTATTTGCATTTAACAAGTAATTTTGGGGCTAGTCCTTTTATAAACTCAAAATCTATAAATTATTCAGTTTTGCACCGACTCTATACAACTGTGTATGAAAATGCAGTTCAGGTACAAAGAAGTACAAAGCATTTTCTAGAAAGGTGGCAGAAACAATGCACATGTTGAATGTGTGTACTTTGTATGCCTGTGTCTGTGTTTATACATGTGTGAGTGAACCTACGTGTCTGAGTTTTTTGTGTGAGTAGATATGGAGTGTATTATTTTGTATTTGTGTGTGTGTGTGCGTGTGTGCGTGTGTGTGTGTGTGTGTGTGTGTCTCTGGGGAATGGGTGGTTATTGTATCTGACACAGCGGCTCTTTCTCGCGCCTCATATTTCTGGGCCGATCGATTCCTCTGACTCCCGACAAGACAATAATCGCACCTCCCTCCCTCACTCCATCACAGCCATTATTACTGCCCTCCCCAGGGAACACAATGGAGGGAGGGATGGAGGAAAGGGATGGAGGGAAGAAAAGAGAAAGAGAGAAAGGGAGGGAGAGAAAGCGATTGATGTGGAGCAGAGACTCCAGAGAAAAAGATGGAGCGGAAAAGAAGGAGCGCTAAAGGAAGTAGGAGAGAGCGATTGAGGGAGGGATGGATGGAACAGGAGGCGGGGAGGGAACAAGAGCGAGAGAGAAATAGGTGCGGCTGAAAAAAGAGGAAATGGTTCGACTAGACAGAAAAAGAAGGATGCCGGGAGGATGGGGCGGATTAGGGGGAAGGCAGCCTGCAAATACCGGGGTACAGTGAAGGAGTGAAGGGGCTGCTCAGGTGGAGGGGTAAAGACTGAGACTCAGAACAAAGCAAAGAAAAGTGTTGAGACAGTGGGATGACGAGAGGAGCGAAAGAATGAGGGACGACGCACCGGAGACAGAGGCCGAGAGTTAGACAGCCGAGCGCCCGTTGATTGTGCAATAAAAGGAGGGAATTAAACAGACAGAGATGAAGGACTTGCACTATCTTTTTCCAATAAAGGGGGGAGATCGGCGACAGGGTGCGAGAGCGGCAGGAAACGAGTGGAGGTCGGACGGCGGCAGATGGCGGGAAAGGTGAAACACACGCTTGTTTCTGAACGCGAAAAGTACAGGCTTGTACCAAATTCACAGACGGGTAGTGAGATAGACCCGCACACACCGGACGGGTCTGGAGGGCTTCACTTCAAACCCCTCCAACAGCGTGTTGTCACCCCGTCTGTGTGGCTGTTGCACGTCCCGGTCGGCGTGAGACGGCTGCGTCTGGTTTAAATCCCGATTACAATTACAGTAATTGGCTCTCAATTGAAGAAATGGCTGTTTGACCTCTAACCTCTTCTCTCTTTCTTCCTGCCTGCATTGTGCGCTCTCCCCTTCCCCTCTTTCCCCACACCTTCCCCTCTGCTCCTCTTTCTTTTCGGCTTTTCTTCATCAATATTCCCTTCTCCCCCTCTCCCTCTATCAGTACATCCATCTTTCTCTCATTTAAAGCCTCCTCCCTCCCCCACCTCGCTTCCCGTCTCCCAGATCCTCTCCTTACACCTCCAATTCCATCCCCGTGTTCCTCTCTCGCTCCTTCACTCCTGCCTTCCTCCGTATCTTCCCCCCTTCATTTATTCCCCCAATCTCTCGCTGCTCTTCTGCCCCTTTCAGCCAGTGGTAATTATGCTCCTAATGGAGGTTAGGTATCTGTGTGCATGTATAGCTGTTCTCCACTGAAATCTGAAACATGTAGGCTGTCGATGGGGACATGGGCGCAATTGGGGGAAGAGAGAAAGAGCGATTGAGAGACGGGGGTTAGGTGGAGGAGTTGTGTGTTGGGGGGGTTAGGAAATTGGTCTGGCTAGCGGAACAGCTTTTCACCCCTCTCTCTCCCTCGCTCCCTCTCTCCCTCGCCATTCTGCTTTGTATTCTGCAGAGATGACAGGGGGAAAGCTTTATTGCTCCGAGTTTGTATCGATCGGGGCCCTTCACAGGGGGCATGCAGACACACGCACACTGGAGGCACTTTCACAATGACCATTCCCTCCAATCCCCCCCCCCCCCCCCCCCCCCCCCCCCCCCCCCCCCCCCCCCCCCCCCCCCCCCCCCCCCCCCCCCCNCCCCCCCCCCCCCCCCAAACCTACCTCCACCACAATTCCCTCTCCCTCTTCCTCTCCCTCACTCTCTGAAATTCAAATTCAAGGCTCCTATTCTCAAAGGTTAAGAGACACAGACGGCAGCTTTTTTATTCTCCTTACTGTGCCCTGAATAGAAGCACAATCTGATAAACACAGAGATGATGGCATATAAACACAGGCAAATAGATAAATGTAAAGAATGCAACAAACCCATAATCATGTTTCACATTTGCACTGTATCTCATAAGCAGTATACATATATATGCTTATATGCCCCTGTCCCTCTTTCACTGTTGCTTCTCACCTCCACTTTACTCCTCCGCCAGAGTTCAGTGCTCCTTTACAACATGGGAAAACCATGGTGCCACTGGCCTGATGAAAAAGTGAAAAATGAGCCAGTGTGTGCATGTGTAACTATTCACACTCACAGCGAGCAATAACAGCGGCAACAAAAGACCCCTAATTCAGAGCTGGCCAGAAAGAGGCGGAAAAGGCGCGCGTGCACACGCACACACACACACACACACACATATTAACGCGTACACACTTTGTAAATACTTAATGTGGAAACAAACCAGCTCTGTATTTCAGCGGTTGTGGGCTACTGTCGACCATCTATAACAGGCAGCCACGTTAAGAGAGCAGGGAGCGCAAGCTGCTGCTCGGCCCTTGCGATACACGACCAGAGGGTTGCTGGTTCGAATCCCTGGCGGGACGCTTTCTGCTGCTGTACCCTTCAGCAAGGTTCTTCACCCATAATTCCTTGGCATGAAGCCAGCCTTGACAAAGAGGTGATTTTAACCAGCGCTGGTCTTTTGGGTGAACGCTGAGCTGGATGACCTGCTCCCAGTCACGTTCTGGCGGTTCCGCCATCAGAACAGAAGCGCCACGCGTGGACTGAGCCGCAGCGCCTGCGGACGGCACGCTGATGGGCTCTAATGGCTTCCATTACTGTGTTTTTCATTCGCTTTTTCTGATTAGCATGTTTACATCTGACACACACATACACCACCTAAGTCTTCTTTAGAATATGTTATTATGACTGCTGACATCATAATATCGCATCATTTCAAAGTCCACATTGTGGCTGCTATGAAATGCAGTACATGTAACCAACGACAGTCCGTGAAAATGTCCAAGTTTGTCAGCAAGATTGTGACTGTGTTCCATTTTTTTTGTCAGTATAGCATTACTTATATCAGCTCAGCACTGTAAATCTCAAGCACCTTATTTTAAACATATCTGTTTAATTCCTGTTTTACTTGATACAAGGAGAAGGCTTCTCTTTTTCTCTCTGACCTTTTCCGATAACACAGCCTGTTTTAGAGTTAGGAATAAAGCAGCTTATGAGAACAATACCTGACTAAAGAATCCCCCCATTTCCTGATTACCTTTGTAATATATATACAGACAGTGACGCCTGCATGTACCTTCCCAGACTCCGACAGCATGTACAAACAGCGTATGCGAGGACTTTTTAACCTTCACGGCGTACAGCGAGGACAAGGGAAAAGCTAACGTCGAAATGATGTAATTTCTCGTGGATGTGAACAAGTGGCCTGGTAAGATGAATTTTATCCTCTATCCAGTTACCACCTGAGGATACACAGATGGGTTCCCAGCCAATTGCGGCGAGTTGTGCAGCATTGATATGTAGGCTCACCAGTGCGCCTCTGTGTTTAGAATAGCAAACTGTTTAGCACTCAGCTACGAAAGCATCGTGATGTGTCTGTGCAGTGTGACAGAACCACGTTGTTATAGGTTTGAGACACTATTACACAAGCCATTGAAGACTGTGACCTGTTCAAATGTTGGCACAATATGAAAGCGCAGTACAAATATTTTGCGGTATACAGAAGGCAAACAAGTTCAAAGTACCGTTACGGTGCGGACATTGAGGCCAAACTTTATGTAAAAGTTCAGATGTCCTGAACTGTCCGCCTGTCGACTGACCCAAAAGTCAACTTAGAGCCTCTGCTACCTTGTCAGTACTGGCCTGGCCCACGCTGGCAAGGCAGCGGGCTTCTGGTCCGAACGGGGCACCCGTGGCTGTGGAAACGGTCCGTCCCGCCACCGGCGGGGGACACGCCCGTGGGTGAAGCACGGGCCGATACGCCCCGCCACGACATGTGCTCGTTGTGTTTACATTCGTGGAGCCGCACGCAGGGCGATATCTCACGGCGATCGATGAGCGAGGGAGAAAGGGAGGGAGGGAGAGAGGGAGGGAGGGAGAGAAAAATCGGTAAAGAAAGCAGGTTATCTCCTGTCATTAATGGAGGGAATCCCGGGCAAGGAGGGAGTGAAGGAGGGGGTTGTGGGGGAAGACCTGGATTCATTGAGAAAAAAGAGGGAGCGGGAGAGGGAGAGAGACTGTTTGGCATCAGGAGAAAGCAGACAATTATCTGTATTGATTAAAGCAAGCCAGTACTGTGAAGACTGAGAAAACTATGACTAGATCAATAGAGAGAGAGATGGAGAGACTGAGGGAGCAAGAGGCTGGGAACAGGAAGAGTGGGAGGTCGAGAGGGTGGGAAAGAGTGAGAGGAAGGGACAGCCAAGGAAGGAGCAGGACGGAGAAGGCGCAGAGGGAGGTGAGGGAAGCAGCCGCAGAGCCGAAACTGCGAAAGGTGAGTGAAGATGTAAGAGCTACAGGTGAACAGAGAGCGCGAACAGGAGGGAGGACCGAGAAGGAGGAAAAGGAGCATAATGAGGGCATCAGTGAGACGAAACAGAGGCAAAGAGAGGAATGGCAGGGAGGAGAGGGGTTAACACCAGCATGAAGTGAGGTGCAGGGCCCCTGCAAGGCCAATCTGGGAAAAGTGGGACAAAAGCCCAGCAGAAGCCTAACAAGCTGAGCTGAGTGGACTCGGAGTGGCTGCCGCGGCACGTCTGCAGGGCTGTGCTGCGTCTCTCCGCCCCTCCAATTCCCGCTGAGAGCAGGCCGGCTCCATTCGGCCTCAACCGCGTCCCAGCAAAGCATGCTTCTGCGTCCTGAGGAGCACAGAGCCGAGCAGGTCCGTGCAGCACGCGCCCCGCCTGTTCTGACGTCTTCGCCGAGCCCGGAGTCCGGGCCACCCACGCTGACAGCAACACGGAGCGAACACAAAAAACGACCTTTGCGCAAAAGCAAAATGTCAGCCTTCGTGAAACTGATCTCAGTTTGGGACGTAACTGGCATGTTACTTTCGCATTTTGGGACCCAGAATGTTAAAGTGATTAAGGAAATCCACAGCAACGGCTTACTTACAAAACAGGCTGAAAATTAAACATTTGTAAAGTACTGCTGCAGAAGGGGGAAAAAAGGAAAGATTTTTTCCAGTTTAAGGGTTAAATTTGATCTTTTGTGAAATAATGCTGTGTTATAATGGCATCCTCTATTTGTGTAGAGTGGACTGAAGCTGTGATGGAAAAATAAAAAGCTGCTATTCTAGGCAGAGTGAAGGAGTGAGAGAATGTGAGCAAGAAAAGGGGGAATTAAGGTATCAAGGGGAAGAGAGAGGGGACAGAGGCGGGGAGCGAGTGAGGCAAGAGCACAAGGGAGAAAGGGAGCACGGCACAGATTACAGGTGTATCGTTATGCATGCGTGACATCACAGATCTCCTCCCCCAGCCCTTGGGAATGGGCGCCTTGGAAACGGTCGCTAAGGGAACAGACGTGTAGGGAGGTGGGTGGGAGGTTGAGGCAGAGCAGAGAGAATGAGAAAAGGGGGCTGATGGAGAATTGGAGAGGTAACGACGCTGTGGGAAGAGAGGGAGATGGAGGAGAAGAAAGAGGCCGTGATTTTCTCCTCGTGAGTCTTTCACATGGTTATTACTTGCCCTGTATCCTGAACCACTTTTTAAAATTTTTTGGTGCCTTTCAAAATGGAGCACAGGCCCTCCTATAGGGGGCGCTGTTCTGTCCGACAAACAACAGCCACAAGCGGTAGTCGGCTGCACGTACACCTTGCAGCCGCACTGTGGAACCAACTCGGGTCCATCAGGGCCATTTCGCTGGCCCCGTCGCCCCGGCCCCTGCAGGACTGTGTAAGTGCTGCTCGCTCTTGAAAGGAATGGAAGTTAAACAGCAGTTGCTGGCTTTCAAACTCCAGTTGGAGTTTATTGATGCACTGGCCTGCTGCCAACGGAGAGGCGCTTCCACTCAAACAGTCTACACACGCCCCGGTCGCCCCGGCCACGTGCCCGGCCTGGTAGCACGTCCACCGCGAGGTTACAAACCAATTCTCGCACACTTTTACATATGCACAGCCCCCCCACACACACACGCACACAGAAACCGCACCTGCTCTGTCACGCTGTGCTCCTGCCCTTCCGAGGTCACGTTTTATGAGCTTTCTGCTCTTTGTTTTGCAGGACATCGTGGCTTCACCTCTTGGCCCAGCGTCACAAAATGTGCATCAGCACACAATTTACCGTTTACATAATTACATTTACAAAATGTACTGTTTCACTCTGGTGTAAAAATCACAGAAAAAACCAAAAGTGCAAATACTCCTTCCTGTGTCACTAGCAGTGAATGCTTCAGTTAGACGACCCCCCTGTGGGTTCAGCAGACAAAGTTGAATGCAAACGTGCTGAACAGAAATAGAAATATAGCAAGTAGCCATTAGAATGCGCATCTATGTGCTGTCAGAGAAATTAACACAGGTCATCAACTTCCAACGGTTTTGTAAAAATCGGCGAGAATGTGAAATCCAGTCCCGTGGCTATTTATTGTTTAGTACATGAAAACATCGCCACTGTAAACATATGCAAATTCTCACACAGATGGGATATCGCGCTCCCCCCCAAAACGTGGGACACGTGTCAGTGTTTCCGTCTTTGCACGTATTTCCGGGTCTCTCCATGTGTGTGTGTGTGTCAAACTTATCAGACTCCGTGCATCAGTTTGGTACCGTGCAGAACAGTGGTCTCCAATTCAGGAGATTGCTGATGATATCGTGTATGGAAAAGGAAGTGGTGAAGGTGTTGCGCAGTGGGATCGGGTCAGAACCGGAAACGCTGCGCTCCGCCAGTCTGGCCCAGTCACGTCTGAGCATTTCCGCACTTTGTTTTGTCTGCAGTGTCACAGTCGAGGCGACACTTAACACGCTATTGTGCGGCCGAACACAGGGGGGCCCGGCGGTCTTTGTGCTGTCTGTTGTGTGCATGTGCACAGGTGTGAGTGCGTGTCAAGTGTGTGACCGGGCGCGTGCAGCTACGTGTGCAAATGCCGCGTGAGCGCGTGTACGAGCCGGCGTGTGTATGCGAATGCATGTCGAGGCTCTGGGCAAGTGCAAGTGCTCGCGTCGCCGCATTGCTAGTCATGCTTAAGCTCTCTTTCTTTCCTTTTCTCTCCCCCTGCCCCCACCCAACCCAGTCTTTAACCTTGGCCCCTAGTGACTCTGCCTCCGGTAATAAAGTCACCCCCCCTCCTTTCCTCTCTTGCTCTCCATCTCCCTCCTCCCCTGCGTCCCTCTCTTCCCCCCCACCCCTTCCCCCTGGCACTGCTGTTGTCCAGTGTTCACCTCATTCATAGTAAACACTATTGATTTTCAGCACGGAAAATAAAAAAAGCCATGAATTTTAATGCTTCTATCTGTCCCCTACTCTCTCTCCCTATCCTTCTACCTCTTGCTCGCCCTCCCTCCCCCTCAACCCCGTTCTTTCCTGAGGGGAGGATAAAGTGATGGGGGTGGGGGGTGGGGGGTACTTCTCATTTCCCAGCTGGGTCTCTCCCACCGCCCGCATCCAACCCCTCCTTCTAACTAACGTTCCGTCCCACGGGAGATGGGGTGCGCTCATACATACCCACTGCTGATAGCCACATACTGATATTGCACGTAACATTTTAACCGCTATCGATACCAACACATCCTACTACCGAAATCCGCGTGGTCGATGCTCCATTCCTTCAGTTTAAATGACAATTCTTCACTTATTATCATCGTAATTACCAGATTATTGACTGGCGCAATACGCTTATTATTACTTACTACCTACTTTATTCCCTGTAGAATATTACTTCCATGGTCACAGATATTGTTACCTTACCTAAATTGCTGGTGCCGATACTGTTTTCGCCAGTATGGATCAATTGCTGATGCATTTAATATATGAAGCGTTGTTTCTAATGCAGTCGCTCACTGCTAAGATTGAAAGTGATTGTGATCAAATGCAATTGTGAGAATACCATTACTTGTTTTCATAATCCTTGGGTGATGCGATTTTTAGGGTGCAAATAGCTTGATGGCATTCTGTCCCACACATTAGAAAAATCAATATGATCCAACTCAACGTCGGACAAACAGGTGTAAAGGGACATGAGCGGTTCTACAGTGTACCACTAAACAGCAATTTTCTGCCCCGCTCCCGCTAATTCTATTGACATCACCGCCTCTATTGTTTCACTTTCTGGTGTCCAGACCATACTGCTTCCATTGCATTTTCTGCCCTGTGTTATTGCTGATGTCGACATTATGGGCATCGCCTTTGCTGGGGCTTTGGGGGCTTAAATCCCCCTCTTTCCACCCTCCCCCCCAAAACAGTTGCTTAACATTTAACAAACAGTATGCTGGTGCTGTTCGTCGCCAAAATGTCGGGGTGTGTTCCGGCGTGCGTTACCATTGTTGTGGCAACTCCTCCAAAAAAAAGTTGGA
Source organism: Arapaima gigas (assembly GCA_900497675.1). NCBI lineage: Eukaryota > Metazoa > Chordata > Actinopteri > Osteoglossiformes > Osteoglossidae > Arapaima > Arapaima gigas. The sequence continues at coordinate 336,124 of UFQX01000325.1, read as the reverse complement.
GCCATTGTTGGAACTCACTGCACTGCAGGACTCGGCTTCTCGGGGGGCCACCATTGTTTCAGAATCTGCTAAAATCACTGTCTGCCGCTTTCAGGACATTTTGTGTCATTAGGAACACCCGCATGGGGTACCTACACAATGTGAAACACACAGGAGGAAACACACACATTTCACATATTTATATGTAGAACCAAAAAAAAAAAAAAAAATACACCCTTGCGGGCTCTCCTCACGTCTCCACCATTGCACCCTCTTTCTACTTCTCCTCTTTCCCTCTGTCTCTCCTTCTCCTGCCTGCTCCCTCCCCTCTGTCCCTACCTTTCTCCCCCTCCTTGAAGCACCCCCTCCAAAGCTCCCACCCCCACATCCCCCATCTCCCTCTCTCCCAGTCAGTATTGATTTTGCTATAAGCTGTGTCCAGGCTGCGACAGGGCAGTGCAGACAAAGGCAGACTTCATCAACTGTCATTGAACACAGAAACATCTCCTTAATAATCACTCCATCACACCCTGGCAGAAAGGAAGGGAAAAAGGAGAAAAGGGAAAGGGAGAAAGGGATGGAGGGAAAGAAGAAAGGACGACACACACACACACACACACACACACACACACACACACACACCTCTGTGGTATCTCATTTGAGCACCAAAGCTCTTGCTGCCCGTCCCAAGCGGACATTACTGTAGCCATACAATCTCTCTTCCAGCCTACAATAATCTAATAGTTCAGGGTTTACATAAGGGTCTGTTCCTTCAAATTGTTATTTTTTCCTGCCTTGAGGTCACTTAAATAATCACCTATTTCTGTTCCTTTAATGGAATGAGGTATTCCATTATGACCAGACATCTAATGCACTGTAACTAAAACCCTAGTTTGCCGAACAAAATGTTGTGCCCAGCAGATTCCTCGCCAAATCAACAGCAGCTATTGCTGCCTTGATTAATTTTTTTCCCCCCTCTCCTGAACACGGAAAATGGATGTGAAATAGAAGTAAACACGAAAAACAAAGTTCTGTGTTTTTCCTCTGCTTTCATTAATCAAAGCGGGAAGATCACACGCCACTGATCGATTGTGTGCGCTACATAGTTATGCAGCTTCGCTGTGAAAATTTCATCTTTCTGGATGTATATTTATTTTGCGCTCCCTGGCGGATAGAGCCGGCACTCAGTAAGAGTCCCTGACTCGACCCGCACTTGGACATACGCCAGCGACAACGTAATTAGTTGCTGGTAAATGAGGTGCCCACCTCTTCCTGTGTGGTGTTGGCGGCGATGCCCCCTACGAGTAACCTTCCTGTTCCGCGCTCACGCAACGGGCAGCGGCAGCGAGCGCGGGCTGCGCACGGCCATGGGAAATCTCATTACAATGGCTTTGCTCTATCTTTGTAATCTTCCTATCTCTAATTTACTGTGTACAGCCAGAACACTAATGCAATCTGAAGGGATTTATGATCAAGACCGCCTTTCTGTGCCGGCAGCAGGATCCGAACCAGCGTTCTGGCTTCTAATGAGTCTAAGGAGCAGGGCGATTATCAAAGTGCTTAATTACTTCTCGTAATTAGCGAGTTCTCCCGGTTTCCGTTAGAGCCGGCTGCTGGGGGCAGCGGCGGGTTTGTGAATCAAAGCCACGCTTAATTCCAGTAAGTTGGGAAAATGCAGCGCAATATGATACTACAGTGAAAAATGGTGTGAATAATATTACAGGCTGTCTCCTGCGGTGTGGCTCCTCGTGAGACGCCCCATCCCGCTGACTAATATTACACCGAGGAGTGTGTGAAACCGTAGCGTTCGTGTATGCGTGTCATAAAGTACCGACTTCGCAGCGCCAGCAGACACATTAACAGCAACAATGGTTTCTCCAGTTACTCGACGTGAACAGTCTGCTCTGTTAGACAAACCAGTGGCGGCAATTCATTAGAAGCTGGTTAACATGGTTGCAGACCTCCCTCCCCTTTGTCCGAAAGCCTCGACTTCCACTGTCTGATCAAACCTGTTCCTTTTATCTAATTTTCTCCCTCCCTTCATTTTTACCTCCTCTGCCCTCTACACCCCCCCCTTCTCACTCCCCCTCCCACCAGCCTACTGCTCTCTCGCCATTATAATTTGACTGATGATTAGACCTGTCACTCAAGGCAGCATGTGTCCAATTGAAAACTAAGGGAGGGGAGGAGAAGGGGGCATTTTTGCCAATTTCATTAATTTTTTTACGCACTTAAAAAGGTGGCTATTTTCCACATCCATTGCTCCACGGAACGGAGCTCTGCTGCTTTCCTTACGTGGGTGTTTCTTAGCTCCGGACCCCGATGACCAGCTTTGGCCAGAGTGTCCGTTTTTACATGACACCCCGTGCGATTCGTAATCACCCCGGCAACGAGGCCGCCGCGCTCGGCGCCGGCGAAGCCACGGCACTCTGCAAAGGTGGGGACGTGGGGATAATGGGGCGGCCACAAAATGGACAGAGTGCAACAGAGGGACGGGAAGGGTAGAGAGGTCAGAGAGTCACCCCCTCCCCTTGCAGCGAGACAAAGAGGCTGAGGAGTTAAACCTTTGCACTTGGAGGCAATGGGGGGCTGGTGGGGGTTACCTCTCTTTCTCTTACCCCTGGTCTGTGCAAATACCGCTGAATAGAAACATTAAGCTGCTGTTGTTAGTATAAGAGCCACAGGGCACGTTCTTTCCTGGGCTTTTGTAATTAGCAAGAGAGGCTTCCAAATTCAAGAAGAAGCTAATCAGGATCAGGACCTTAGTTTTGTTGCATGAGCAAATCATTTTTGCTAAAAAGGCACATCTGAAATGGCCACACATGCAACGGGCTTGAGTGATGTTAAGGAGATGAGACAGATCCAGTGCAGAACCTTTATCATGGGTCACTTCAGGTCTTACAGGCCTACAACTGGCGTAGGACAGACCGGAGTTCAGCTAGCGATCGACCGCAGGAACCGGCCGAGAGGAGGCCTGCGATACGACGAGCACGAGATTCTTGTACGTTTCTCAGATTAGCGGGGATCCTTCTGAACATTACACTGCGCTGTGTGCGCTTGGGTTGAACGCTGCCAGAGGGACAGTGTGACGGCCTGTCAGAGGATGCACGTGTGCAGATGCAAAGTGGCTCAGGAGAGCCATCTTTGGCCTTTGTTCAAACTGAAGACATATACAAATTACCGGAGCTCCTCAGAAGAAAGGCAGGTCACAGTCAGTGGCCTGTCTGTCTGGGTGAGCCAAAGCGAGTGGTTTCGGACGACAATGCCGGGGCTTTCACTGGTGTCTTACAGTATCTTTCTCTGTATTCCGTGCTGGCAGGGGAACTGAGAATGGTGACATGACAATGTGACAATTTAATCACGTAAAAATAACTAAAAATAAACAAATAAAACTAATCAAAGAACCAACAAGTAAAATTCAAGTAGATAAATTAAGGCCAGCATATGATTCATATTATGCGCATGTTAGACGTAAACTGTAGTGGCCGCATAAACTACTGGTATAAATACATAATATCACTGGGCGCATCACTAGTAATTTGAATGAAAGACATTCGGTGCGCTGATCCGACGTAACATCAGCTCCGCGTCTGGGCATTCATTTCTACAGGTGTACCAACAGGTACAGCAACGATCACCTTCTGTCAGGAGCCACTTTTATTTCCTCATCACCCTTTTTTGAGCGTGAACCAAATACGTTAACTGAACTTAGCTGTTTTAAACATGGGACTCTGTTATGGTTAAACGCTGAAGTCTGGAGAGTGTTTTCCGAAACACGTCCTGGACAAAAAAATTTCTCAATTTTAAACATGGACAATGAGGAATCATCGTCTAGTCAAGTAATAAGTACGAGTCACAAAATCAGTCCACAACAAGCCAAAAACTAATCCTGTAATGAAATGTGCCTCTAAATCCCAAAATGTAAATGTGGACATAATCCATTTAGGACCCCTGGAACCTAGCTAGTTACAGCTGATATAGTCATGTAGCCTTAAACAAGGTAAAAGCAGGTGGCAGAAAAAGCACAAAAACAGCCATGTCTGGGTGTGGCACAGGTTCCTTTTCAACTTCCTTTGTCTTAAAAACAAGGCACGACTTTAAGAAGGGATCCTGATTTATATATAACGTGTCCAAAGGGGATTACACTGCTACGCTTACAAAGCATTTATTTCATTTTTTTAAATTGGTCAGTGGTTTTAGGAAACCATTCACATATTAAAAATATTAATGAAGAGAGCGAAAGCAGTGTGTCGAGTGCATAAAAGTCAGTGTTGACTGTTAACGTAAGGGAGATGCTGGCAGGTTCATGTCCAATACAGGAAGGTTAGAGGAGAAGAGGCTTCGAATGTTCCTGATGAGAAGGCCATGGGATAGAGAGAACGAGTGAAGGAGGGAAGGTAGGGAGCGGGGAGGGGCGAGTAAGGGGAGTACGAGAGATTAATTTCATTTCGGGGCGAGTGCTGCTGCAGGGTTATCCCTCTGAAAACAGGAGAGGAAAGGAAGCGGCAACAGAAACAAAGTACAAAGGAACAAAATTAAAAGCAGCAAAATAATGGATCATGTGACTGTCGTTTTATGACAGTCAATGTGCTTTATGCATTTTGAGAGTCAAGCACTTGGTATGACTGTCTAGGTGTGTGTGTGTGTAAGGAGTAAAAGGCAGTCGCACAAAGGTTCTTGGAGTAGAGCACTCAGATTTATTAAAAATAAGGCTTAAGAATTGTGCTATGGTCACCTGCTGGCATGCTTATCTATATCCCTAAGTATACATTCACTCTGCATGGTATTACAATTTTATAAAGCAGCAGAAGAAAACCCGGTGGATCAGGCAGACTGAAGGACGGACAGCAGGTCCCAGAGGTTAATAGGACCACCTTCATTACCATAAATCTTATCAACTAAATGAAATGGAGGGAAGGATTCCTGATTTAGGAACCCCACTAAACTGACCGCACAGCAAGGGGGGGTGGGGAGATGAACCCAATCAAACTGGTTGTTTTTATTACTCTTTTTTATTATCTAAATGTATCCACACCCACACACACACACACACACACATACACACATGACACACTCAAATACATGACAAAAGCAATCAAATAAAGGGAAGACAGGAATGAAAAATGTTCACATGGAAGCAGAGTCCAGTGCTCTTCCACCTGCTACACTAGCACTGCCTTGTCTGGGCCTAGAAGAACGTCCTTCTCTTTTGAAATTCAAAACATGCTTATAAATTAAGTAAGTCAGAAGCTCTGACACTATCGGTGTTTAAGAAATACACTTGGCTGCAGATTCTGCCCTGTTCACACATTTTTTTCCTTTCCCAAATAAATAAATTGAAATACCGCGAAACATTAAGCTGTATACATGCAAACTCTTTCTTAAACGGTTCTAAGTAAGGTTTCTAGCTTGATTCTCCTTGACGAGCTTTTTTTCCTGCCCTTTGCGTTCGACTTGTCTCTGCCTTGCCCTGCAGGCTGACCCGCGTGCGGCCCCTGCTGCCCCCACCCCCCACCCCCACCCCCACCCCGAGCCTCCACCACCCGAGTCTCCGTCCAGCGTCCCCATCCACTGGGCAGCTATGAAGAAACGGAGACGTGCTGATTAAAGGGTCTGGATTTCCCAGGGGCAGAACACTGATTAAGTGGGCTGTTCGGGGGGCCTTGATTAGGACTAATGTCACTGCCGTGTTTCAACGGGCACTCGCCACACGGGTCTGCGGCAGCGGCAGCGGCGCCGGACCCGCAGGAGCCCCCTGCGCTCCGCGTCCACAAATGCCAGGTACTACCGGAGCAGCCGACACTCTGGAGGCACAATAAAGATGCCCTGCCTATTTTGAATACCCTATGGCACCGTCAAGGGTGAGCAAAACACTGTGCCACTGAGGGCAGCATAAGTTGCTCTCTTCCATAGAGTTTCCTCCTGCAGTTTGCCTGGGAGAAGTGTGAGACAGAAGCAGAAACAACAATAGTAACCAAGAGAGGAGGAGTTAGGGAGAAACCGGGAAGATGCGAATGGACGGATGAGCAAGGGCAGATGGGGTGGAGGAGGACGGGATGACGAAGGAGAACAAAGTGGAGAGAGAGTGCAGGGTAAACGCTCTGGTTTGGTGAGAAATGAGTGTACGCGCAGCAGAGGTGGGTTCGTTCTCGCCTTAATTCACGCGAGAAACAGTGAGTCTGTCTTAATGGTTATGTGGATGTTGGTATGGACCGTGTAAGTGACTTTGTGTGTGTGCGTGTGTGCGTGTGTGTGAGCATGCGCCAATAATTGGCAGTAATAGTCAGCAAGGGGAGGACTGGATTCCTGCTCATTGCTCACAGGGAGAAACTCAATATCACTCAGCGCTGTTAATGAGAGTGAGAGAACTCATCACCATTAAAATGCCATTCATTTGATCGCTGGAAACGCAAACACACACAGACACACAGCTCTGCCTCGCAGTTGCCGAGATGCGGAACCACTGACTATGCAGCACTGCCGTCTACCGAATTAACAGCAACCCTTGAGAACCGCAGCCCCGCCGTACACATCCCTGAGCGCTGCATCAACCACAGTCCCATAAGAGAGGGAGCCGCCATTCCTGAGGATGAGAACGTTAGCACAATACCGAAAAAAGAATGAAGTTGTCTCGCGGCCTTTATTTCCTCATCTGCCGAGCCCAAATAAGTTACGCTTCATAGTGGCGGCTGCATGCGCATCACAGGAAAGCTGTGACTCTTCGGGAAGACAGCGATATACAGGCAATGGGTCTGGTGTACTTGGGAGACAGCAGGTCCAGATCAATACTCTACACTCAATTGTTGGCCACAGCTGGCCCACTGTAATCCAGTTTCCACACAGTTTATCATTTATTCATTATATCTATTTATTATCAAGGCAAAAAAAGAGGAAAGGGAATAATTGCCGTTCTGAAGAAAATGAAAATGAAACAGGTGAAAGAGGGAAGCAAAAGAGGGAGCAAGTGATTGAGCAGGAGCAAAGTAACGGAGGAGGCGAGTGAGAGGGAGAGAGAGGGGCAGCTTAATGCAATAAAGCATGTTGTATTGACATCTTTCTTGTGTCTATTGATTCCCCATTATGTTACTAACAAACCCTGGTTGACATTTTGTCATTCGCAATCATGTTAGCACTGGGACTCGCACACTTGCCCCGCGATGCGCCAATCTATACACACGCTCGCACGCATACACACACAAGAGCAGAACCTGTGAGAAAGTACGGCGCCCGTGTGCCGCAAAGTGACGCAGGCGTGGAAAACGAACGTGCGCCGTTCGCACTTGAACAGGCAGACGCCAGATAAACAGAAAGCGACGCTCATATTCAAGCTGTGCGTTGGCTGCGTGTGCGACGGCTTCATTCAGGATCCCTAATGAAACATTTAACACTCACTGTACTCCGAGCTCACGGCAGTGTTGTCTGTTTCAGCGGCAGCACCGACGCGACTGTGTCTGGAAGGTGAAGTAAAGACAATCCGTTCTCACAGGACCGGGCAGCAGCACTCCATCATATCGTTCCCCTTAAGCCGGACAAACCTGGTAGTTGGTATAAAATGCATTAAAGTTTTATAGATCTGTTAATGGCGATTGTTTCAAAACCATTTACAACGCTTAGGTTCCACAGGCTTTCAGACGCTGTACCATTAAAAATACAACACAGCTCCAAGATGCACAACCTTCCGCACGGAGAGGCCAGTGACACGTTACATGTGTACTGTGTCTGTTGTGTAGCATGTTCTGTTTCCCTATAGACCTCACCTTTCCAAGGCTATGGATGTTCTTGGCTGGATCTGTGAGCAACAGCCTCCTATGCTATTTCTTCCTCTGGAGGCTCCCAGGAGAGCACCACCTCTTCTAGGTAATTTTGTGCGAACGTCTGGTTAATACAGAGTGACGAGGAGACAGACCGATGTTTTCGGCCCCCGTAAAATGTGGGGAAGAGAGTGCAGGACCTTGAGAGTCTGTGATATATCATTTACCAGTTTCGAGCTGGAGTTGCGTGGTGGCGACCTCCCTGGGTACGGAAGCTGAGGTCTGGCATGAATAGCCTCAAAGCAGCTCCTGTTGACGGCACGTATTGGCACCTCAGCACCAGCTCTGCTGCAAAGGTGTTGCGTGACTCACAGTGTGACAAACAATGCCGGAATGACAGAAGTGTGCATCTCAGAGGCACTCTTTGCGTTCCAGATACTCAGTGCTGAAAGGAATACCTGAAGATGGTCCAAACTGGGCTAAAAAGATGAAAGGAAATGACAGAAGACTGGAGCACAGAGACCTGCAGGCAAGTTTAATGCATTAAAGTAATGCTCTTTTATAGTTTGTCTGAAACTGACGTGAACTGCTAGATTATCACTTGAGCAAGTGAGCTGAAATACCTTGGCAGACCTTTGGCATGCAAGACCAGACTTCTACCTAGAAAGCGAACTCTCCACCCTCAGGTGAAAAGGCACGAGCTCAAACCAATCCACTGAATGGTGCCCCAGGCAACACGGACGACTTGGCCTGATCTCCACCGTGGACGTCTGGCCAGGAAAGCTCTGCTGAGCCAAATATTTCTCTCCTTAACAGCGTTTTACTGATGTCTCCTGGGAGACTGTGGGCTTCGTCCATCACGTCATTATTCTGCGTGAGACCCTTAGTCTGACTGGTTCCTCGGTGGCTCCTGTCCCTGCACAGTCCACTACAAACCCATCTCTTCCCATACAAAATCACTGCCTTCTGTTAGAGATGAACCGAGTACCTGCTGAACAGCACAATACACCTCCAAACTTTACATATATATCTGATATGTGTCAAAGTCGATATGAAAACTCAACATTATGACGAGGTGCCACACCTGCAGTCAGTCCTGGATGATCAACCACTGGATGATGTCTGCAGATAACCTGACTGTACCTAGCTGTTTACAACTAAACCAGCGTCACACAGTGGACCCACAGTGTGGTCCAGGCCATGCTGCTCCACAGTGGGCCTCCGACCTCAGCTCCACACGCACGGAGGTCCCCAGCTGACATCATGCTTCATATTCTGCATTCTCAGGCCCTACAGTCAGATGGCTTCACAGCCACACCAACGTTACCAAACAAGGACACGTCACAGACGTCTGATATGGGTTCACCGAGTCTCTCATGGAACTATTTCATCAAATTCCATCTGCTCTTTAGAAAAAATATGTTTTAAACAAGCGGAACTGTAGTGCCTGTTCTTGCCTCTTCCAGTCTTAGGACCGAGATCTTCAGGGACATAAGCAGCAAGGAGCGCAGGAACAGAAACAATATGTGGGCACGTGAGGGCTCATACACACTCCGCACAACACACCTCACACACCGCAGCTCGCTGCCATTTCGCTTTTTTTTTTTTTTTTTTTTGCAGGTTGCGGGAAAACTGCCCCTCGCGAGCCTCGCACAGTTTAAGCTCAGCTCCGTTGTTTAAGGTGGGTTTTACTCCTTCTCCCCAATTTTTCACTTTGTCATCTGCTTTTACTTTCCCTCAGTTTCACGGCGCTTTTTTTAATCTCAACCTGACATTCGCCATTTCTCAGCGTGCGCGGTGCGAGCCCCTCCCCCGCGCGCGCCTCGCTCCTCCCCCCCACCCCCCGCCGACATCCTCCCGCCTCTTCTCTAGGGGTTCCAACAGGTAACAGGTTATACGTGGCTGTTGCCACCCACCCTCCCTCCGTCCCTCCGTCACTTCAAACATGGGCGAAATGAAGGGAAATGGAGCACGAGCGCGCGGGGACCCGGCGGCCACGAGCACGAGGAGACAGCGGAAGAGAGACGGAAGCGGCGGCCGCCTGCCGAGGATCCGCGTTCCCCCGGCGGCCAGAGAGGGGCGCCGCCGCTCCGCTCCACGCGGGTTCGGCTCAGAGACGTGAAGGAACAGTGGCGAAGGACAGAAAGTTCCCTCATCGTGTCCTCCATCTGTCCACGACACGACACACACTGTCCCCTTCTGAAGCCAAACGGGGTCCACGTCACACACATTCATTCAGACACGCGCGCGTGCGCGCGCGCGCGCACATCAATGTCCCTCCTTCCCAACGTCCGTCGTTTCACTCTGCTCCAGTGAGAGGGAAAGGGCGGGCGGGCGGACACCGCAATCCTCCCTTGGACATCGCGGGCGCGCGGCTCCGAGCCCCCCGGTCAGGCCAGCCGGCGCGTCCACGGCGGCTCTCCTCTCCTCTCCTCTCCTCTCCTCTCCTCTCCTCTCCTCTCCTCTCCTCTCGTCACGGCGGTCCGAGCCCAGCCAGTGCGCGATGCTCAGACAGAACCGCCCGGCTTCGGTCTCCCCGCACAGTTACCGCAGAAAGCACGGCTCACGAATGCACCTGTGTTCATTTTTAAAGAAATAAAGAGGGGAATCGCGGCTCTTCTCCTCTCCGTGGAGCCGTTCCTGCCTCTCCCTTCCGCAGCCTCTCTCTCCCCCTCTCTCACACTATCCGCCGGCCCCGGAATCGATCTCCGTGGGATCGATAAGTTGCCATGAATATTCCCTGCCCGCCGTGAGAGCAGCTCGGGAGAGACGAGGCTGAGGCAGAGGGAGATGGAGATGGAGATGGGAGTGCAGGGCAGCGCGCGGAAGGACCGGAACCCGCAGGAACCCGCAGGAACCGGGCTCGGGAGAGACAGGGAGGAAGGAGAACCGCCACACAGACCTACAGCCAGAGATAGACGCGACTCGGCAGATCAGCTATTTATTCCCAGGCGTTTGCGTTGGAAAACGGCCAAATGCGCCAAGGCTTTGTTTCGTATTTTTATTTAAATTTTGCATTAAGGATTTCCCCCCCATAACGCTACACAGTACTTGTATTCATACAAAATTCCAAAAAACGTCTCAGTGCGAATGTATTAAAACGACAGCGGGACGCTCGCCTTGTCTTCCCGATTCTAGTCAGTCAGTGGTGCTGAAGAGCGGCGCCGGTGCCGCGGGGCGGCTGGACAGCGTGCGGGGGGCCGGGGCGGCGGGTGTGAGGTGCGAGCAGCAGAGCTGGGGGTCTTACCGGAGTGGGAGCGCAGAGCCAGCGGGGACTTGAGGCGCCAGGCGGTGAGATCGGAGGCGGTTCTCTGAAACACGAACGGCACCGGCAAGGGGACAAACATGATCCTCCGTCTTCTCTTCTTTATCACTGACAGTAACGGCGGCAATAATCTTCTTCTCTTCTCTGTGTCTTCGTCCGATTTCCAGGTAGATCGTGTTTTTAAATATATTTGGTATGGAATCAAAAAATGAAACGATCGCCGTAGTACTTTAAACTAGGTGCACATGTAGGCAGAGCTACTTGTATTTACATTTTACATGTGTGTTTGGTGCCGGCGAGTCTTTGTGTGTGAGTGTGTGTAGAGGAGCTACATGTGCGCCGCGGTCCCTCGGTTGTGTGGAATTAGAGGAACAGCTCTGAGCCCCAGACCTTCACACACACAGACGGACGGCCGGCTCCTGTTCACCTGCAGCGATGCCCTCCGCTCTTTATTGTTCTTATTGTTATTATTACTGCTTTCTCTGTCTCACTTCTTATTAATATTATTATCGGCAGTACTGCACTTCTGTTGCTATTTCCTGTTTGCCGCTTCTTGTTTCTCTCCTGGATCCTACAGAGGACTCCCTCGGGCTATTTCCAATAGAATTCTTCCATATTATTTTCTTTTCCCTTCTTTTTACTGTTTTTTTCCCCCGGTTTTTTCCCCCCTTGCTTTCCCTGTCGACACAGATGTGAGAACAGTCAGCGGAACAGTCTCTGGCCTCCCTCCCTCGACCTCCGCTCCAATTTGCTTTGGTTTTCGCTTGTAAATAAAACTATCGATATTAATTTTAATTTCAATAAAAAGACGACGCTCCGTCGCACTGGCATCTGTATAAAGGCCCGGCGGTCGTGTTCTTATTTGGATTTGTGTATTTGGTTCGTTTATTTGGTTTCTAGCTTTTTTTTCCTCACACAGGTCCACACGCGCACACGCATACAAAGCAGCGGTTTGTGTTTTAAATAAAAAGCATAAATAAATGAGCCTAATCGGACTAATTAGAATAAATAAATAAACGAATGAATGGATAAGTAAGTAAGGCTACGCAGCGCGCTCGGCTGGCCCTCGCTCCTCCCCCCTCGCTGTCACAAGGCAGTAATTAAAACGCAATCAATCGATAGACAAATAAATAAATAAATAGCGGCAAATAAATAAATAAAAGAGGAAAACAAAACAGAAAGGAGACGCGGAACCCCTCGCGCTGTACGGTCTGTGGGATGACTTGCCTATCTGTCCGTCCATCCGTCTGTGTGTCTTTTTGTCTGTCTGTGTGTCCCCGTTATTTGGGAACCCCAATAGCACATTCGACCCGACTCCCTCCCGTATTAAAGCGCTCTGGCACTATACTGGCCGCAACATTGAGGCGAGAGAGGACCGGCTACTACTCACACAGCACCCCCACCCCCACCCCACACCCCTCCCCACCCCCGCCCGGGCCGCCCCCCTGCTCGCTCGCTCGCTCCATCCCTCTCTCTCTCTCTCTCTCTCTCTCCCCCCGCCTTCCTTCCTCCCTCCCTCCCCTCACCCCCCTCTCATTTTTTTTCAACCGCTGCAAAAGGTATCCTCTATTGATTTCTTGATTCTTCTTCTTAATAGCAGCAGTATTCTGTTAATCAATACTGCGTTGATTCAGTCTGGAGTTAATAAATTTAGATTTTTCCCCCCCATGACTAAAATACCAGGAAGAACGTGAAAGACCACTTCGAGGAGCAGCGGCTTGTGCCAAAAGTAGAATAAAATGTTTGAACGTCTTTCCTCGGCGCCCTCCTACTGCGCCGCGGTCTGTGTACATCAAAAGAGCGTCGCGAGCGCTCGTTTGCGCGGTAATGTGCGGAAAGGCGGCACTTGCGCACCGCACCAGTAATGGCTGTGCGACGCACGCTTTCTTCTGCTTTGATCTTCGAGGGTCGGAACGCGGCGACACCGCGAGCCCCGACGTGAGGACGTATCTGCGCCCCCCGCGACGCGCCCGTCCGCGCGCTCCTCTTCCTCCTGTCCCGTTACTTCCTGCCGGTTCCGGAGTCACATTCCGCGCCACGCGCGCGCACACAAGATTATTGTCATTATAGATTTTTAAATAGAAAAATCCATACACTAAACACGGTAGTCGATAGGGGAGGAATCGACCGCGCGGTTCTCGGGCTCGATGTGTTGCACAGAAAATAATACTCCGCACAAAGAGCGTCTTTGGTTAGGTGATTAAAAACAAGATGCGCAACAACAGATTGTGAACATCATTATTATGACTCATAACTTTCTTGTCATTGCTAGGATACTGTACATCCTAGTTTTAATTATTTCTGTCTTTTTCTTCTCTCCGAAGGCACCACAATTGTACCACAAGGTTTATTGTCCCTTGCCCCCCCCCCGCCGGCCCCCCACCTCCATTTGACAGATGACATCCGCAAGTTGAACGAGAAGGGGAAAAAAAGAAGAAGCGACTAGTTGTCCTTCACAAACCCCCCTTACAGCGAGGGAGCAAAGCGCCCCTACAGCACCCCCCACCCCACGCCCCCTCCACACACGCGCGCACACACACACATACACACCCATACACACACTCCTTCCAGACAAAAGCAATTATTTCTTGTAGAATATAGTGTGGTTGTGTGTGTCTGTAGGAGAGAGGGATAGAGGGAGGGTGTGAGAGATTGAAGGAGAGGAAAATAAGATGGTGTTGGAAAGGAGTGGGGGGGGGGGGTTCTCACACCTTGCCCCCCTTTTCCTTCCTCTGATCTCTTATAGTTACCCATTGCACCCTCAAAAAGGGCAGCATACAGACACATGGATGCATGTGCCTCTGTGCCAAAATTTTGTCCCGATTCAGTAGGAGTGGTTTTCTGTTCACACAGAATGTGTTACACACCTATACACACACGAGAAAGTGCGCTTGGCCAGGAGCACAGAACACGAAGAGGCCGAACATAAAAGCACAAAGTGATGTGTCACCATGTAATGGACACAGGCGTTCGGAAATTGTGCAAAGGGACTCTGGTCATCAGTGGAGCTGCAGAACAAGTCACAGATGGACACGGTGGCCTTTAAACCGGCAGCCGATCGGCCTCCTTCAGGCCGAGTGGACCGAGGCCGTACCGCTCCTGCAGGGCTCCGGCTGGGCCTCTTCCGGCACACAGCGCGATGCTGGACTCCGGTCCTATCGCATTCTCATGAGTCCCCTACAACACTGCTCCACGACGTGTCACCGGGGTGCCGGGCACCCGTGTCCGTGTCACCGTCACGCCGACCGGTGTGACCATCGTTGCAAATTTAAAAACTATCGGCAAAAATAAAGATTGTCACTCATGACACAGATGAGAAATGTCAGGGATAATGGGTACACTGAAGCTATGTTAGTGACAAATCCCGTTGTTTTTTATTTATTTTTTCCACTCCCTTCCACCCTGCTACCAAACAAAATTGATTTTAAAACTGAGAGTTTTTTTTTAAACTCACAAAACATTATGGGCAACAGCAAATTATACGTCCTGCGCTCCAAAACGACTTTAATGTAAATTGTATTATGGCCGCTTTAGGTGTGTGTGCTTTTCTTGTATAAAAATAGCTAGTTGAAATCACAGCTATTAAAATAATTTAAACTGACTTTGTGCAGAACAAGACTCAGACCTTCTAACCAAACACTGAGACCACTGAGTACAAGATTAAAAAAAAGACATTTAAAAACTGCTGTCTAAATTCACAAATGCGCAACAGCACCTAAATAAACACAGAGGTAACAACCTGAACATCAGTATTTTTTTAAGACCATTTCCATGCTGTAGAAAACCGCTTGAGGTCATTCCACGATTTTGCTCTGGGTTACACATATATACAGATAAATATTATACATGTAGAAAAAATAGGTGTTTTGTAACACTGGGAAATGTCAGCTCCTCAAAAACTGCCAACCTTGAATATATTTATATAAAAATCTGGACCATTTATCTCAATAGGAGGAAAACAGCTGCTATTTAGAACCTGATGAAAAGGCACTAAATAAATGAAGGATGAACTAGGTTTTTTTTTTTTTTAACAAAATGGATTTCGGTATCTTTTAAAAATCATATATTGTACATATACGCAGATTCGGAAAGGGAGACATTTACAGCTGCCAGGCTCACGTTTGCCACATATGTTCCAATTGAAATCCTGCATTTGATTGTTGAAATGTATATCTTTCACATTATTCTCCTCCAGTGGACCACTGCTAAAATGATATGGAAGTGCTTGCACTTTCTTCCCTTGTTATGATCATCAAAGAAGGATTAAAAAAAAAACTGATTTGTGGCTATTTCGCATTTTACTGGCAGTGCTTTAAGATAAAACCGAGTCTCTTTTGTTACTGTAAACACCAATAATTATTTTTGAACCAAACAGCTGAATATATAGATATATTGTTTACAGTTGCATGTAATTTCTTTAAAGAACAAAACTGAAGCATAGTTTTGAAATACATAAACCTTTTAAGCTGAATCTACAAACTAATTACGCTTTATGGTAGAGAAAACCGTCAAATTACGAACCTGTCAGGAATATTTAACAAGCCAACTGATTTTTAACTACTGCCTCAGTGCATGTAACACCATTACTGCAGTAATAACGACGACTGCGGCAACAATAATAATAATAAATTGTGCGTTACTAAAGAATCTGATACCAGCTGTGATATTGACTGTCACTGACTAATGTGTGAACAGTGACATTCCCAAATAGATGTTTGAATGTGTGTGTATGTGTTGTAGTGGTTGTTAAATGGCGATGTCACATTGACAAACGATCTGGTTGAATTAAATTCTCTTACATCAATAACCCAGCACACCAATCAATACCAGCAAACAATTATATTACTGCCTCCTTCGCTGTGGTAACAAGCACCTATTACTCTGCACAACACTGTCATGTAGCTTGGTGGTTATACATACACAACCTCTAACACGACCTCGCTAAAACTAGTATGATTCCTTGCTACAATTGGGGCAAAATGGCCTCAAGAAAGTCTTATCACTCAATATAACCTGCACTCATTAACACCCGAGTTGAGAGTGTTGTGTTTGTCAGCGTGTGTGTTCACGTGTGTGTATTGATCCGCCGTCCAGCTGCAGGCAGACTGAACCATGTTCACAGTGTCAAACTATAGCGCTCCAGGAGCCCCCAGCAGCGCCCCCAGTGTGTGTGTGTGTGTGTGTGTGTGTGTGTGTGTGTGTGTGCGTGTGTGTGCGTGCACGCGTGTGTCTCCATGTGTATATCCAGCAATCATATAAAAATGACTGGCTCTGTCTGACACATAAACAAACACTCTCTCACACACACAAACATATACAACTTATCTGTATATCTCTCCCTTTTTTCAGTCTCCCTCTCAGTCCTTGTCTTTCTCCGCATCCTTCCAATACTGAATCAGCAGTGAATCCATCTAAAGCCCTTGTTCTTTCCGTATTGGTAGTCTTTTTTATTAGTTTTTATTAACTTTTCCTCTCTTGCTCTGTCAGTGGTCTCAATAATCAATGCTGATATATTGCCAATATCCAGCCGTGTCCCCCGTGTCATATTTCACTGCAACTCCTTTATAGAGGAAGATCGGGCCAATAATAATGATATTTATTAGATATATTTATTATCTGTATTGTGACAAGGATACTGCACCCAGCTACTGCTGGATAACTTGGGCATACCTTGCATTTCTCTGCCCTTCTGTACTCTGAAGCACTTTAATATATTGGCAGCCATTTTATCTTGTTTGTTATTATCACTGATAATATGGGTAACGAGAGGACTGTATGTTTTTGTAAGACAGCCATCCCTTATTCTGCATCCCAACTGCCTTGTGGAGCCTACATGACGACAACATCCCTCATCACACTGGCTACATTAATATTGGAGGCGAGTCAGGTAAGGAACCTTGTGCCAAGTGTGAGCAGAGAGGACCTGGGCAGGAAGGAGCAGCACCTATGTTCTCGTGGTCAGGAGTCCAGGAACCTTGTGATGTCTCCCTCACCGCCGCTCCCTGCTGTAGCCCGCCTTGTTTGTACCAGAAACTTCCTGGTCACGTGCTACCTGTTACCACAGCGCCACGGTGAGCAGAGACTGAAATAAACCGGCAGAGAGGAGCAGTGTCCTTGGATCAGCTTTCACAGCCAACAGCCAAGAGCACAGAGAACGCCGGCTGATGTCTGCAATGGAAATCAGAGTCTAACACCTGCTGGAAAGAGCTCCAGCCGTTTCCCCAGCGGGGTGGCCTGCAGGGAGCCCAGCCTTAGGGTGAGGTGTGGGGCAGCTGGGGTTGGATATCAAGGAAAAAAAAAAAACTTCCAACAGAAAATGAGCCCAGGAATTATTCACCCACCAGAGAGAGATTAATGCACAGAGCTGATGAAATAAAAGTTCACAGGAAGAAATCATCTGATTGTATTTATCACTGTATATATGTGCTGAGACTGCACACTGAGCCCGGTGGCCGGCACCGGACCCCTTCCTCACGCTGATGTGCATGCAGTGTGGTAACCGAGGCCTTCCCAGCGCACGCACACGGCAGCCCCCCTCGTTCAGTGCCGAAGCAGCACCAAACACAGCCGCAGGACCTTCACACATCCAACCAGCCAGCGGCCAAACCCTTCCGCAAGGTGCCCGTTTTGTTTCGCGGACCAGTTAGACGCCTGACGGTGTTCAACTTGCACTGTGAGCCACAGGATGAATAAACAGGCAAAAAAATAACAGCAATCTCTTAAAATAATGCCACAAAACACAGTTAAAATAATAATAATTGTCTTCATACTGCAAGGCTTAAACAAATGTAAAAAATGGCAGACACTGAGGGAAAAATACACAAAAATATCTGTTTATCTCATACATGTGAGATGATAACACCTGTATTCCTGTATTCAATATGGCTGCCAAGGCATTAGACTAAACACCTGTATTCACAGTGCGCAGCTCTGTCAGTTTTGTATAATTGATCTTATTTTAAATATGTTTTGGAGAAGGGTGTGGACTGTTTCTAATGATAAAATCAGGCCCAGTTTGAAGGCTGGAGAGAAGCAGTGTTTTGAGCAAATCCGTCCTCTGTCACCATCACAGTCAGGTCTGTTACATGCCTCTTTTTCTGCTGGTTTGTCTCCCTATAAATATTGCAGTTTTGTGACATGTCCACCACAACGGGGTGCGCAACCGATCTGGCAAATGTTCTTAACTTTGACGGGCAGACATAAGTCAGATGTACGTCACTTCTCCTCAGTAAATCCTGCAACTGCACTGCATCTCGTGTTTCATTCCATGTTTGGAAAAACTACACAAACAAATCGTTACCATATTAAACATATTTTGGAAAATAATCTCTGCTACATTTCGGTTTACAGAAATAACACTTTAAAACCCACCATATTTTATCTGAAGCACATTTATTATTTGCTGCTGAACTGTTACCGTCTTGTAAGTGTGTTCTGAATGATTTAGGAAATGACCGACACGAACAGTGCAGGAAAGTCAGTGTTATTGCTGCTCTTCGGAGAATCTCAATTGTTTGTACGTGTAACTGGTTTACAAAAATGTAAATATTTACATTTTGGTTAATAAAAATTCTTGTCCAGATTTAGTTCTGCTTCTCAAAATTTCATTGTGCCAAATTATCTGATATATTAGAAAATACAGCAAATGAGTAGAGGTCTGTTTTATAAAAGCAGGTACCTGACCGCATTTAATTCTTTCAGTATTTAACATTTGTCATTAACCATTACTATCCTCTTAATACGTTTAAATTTAACGTTACTCTCTGTAGCTTCTAAGCATGCATGTATATTTCACTCTTCTGAAAGCAAGTGTAAATTTATTTGAAATGTATGCAGATTTGCGTTCATTTGAATACCTTTTAATCTGAGCCCGATAATGTTAAAACCTTTACAGTTTTATTCAGAGTTTTGCGAATAAAGTTTTACTTGTGAGGAGCAATTTTTATTTCCACAGCAATGTTTCAAGAATGACCGAATAAACAGTTGCGAAATGTGAACCGGTGTCCTAAACATCTAAGAACAGCTACAGCATCCTGGCGACTACAAACAGAAATGCACAGCGTAGCTCCTCTCCCGCTCTCAACGTTACACACACCGTGGTCAAGAACCGGCTGAGTCGTACTCATGTACGACGTATTCCGTGTTTAATAAGGCAACTGAGTTTAACCTGAACCCCACAGCAAGCCGTACTGACTGGACCTGCTGTGTGAAGCTATACCTGTATTAATGGTGAAATGTTGTCTGCACTTAATTGGGAAAAATCTGTGCACTAAAAATGCAAAAGGGTCACAATGTGCATTTACAACCGCGCACATCGCCCCCATCGGCGATGATCCGCACAGCTACTCAAACGCATTTCTCTGCAAATCGCGGTGAGGGAAGAGACACGGAGCGGACCTGAGACCCAGCCATGGCGGCTCCAGCTCTTTCATCAGCTTTTGAACGCAGCCGCTTGGCTGCTGCACCGGCAACGTCCTCCCTCTCGGCCGAACACGCCGGCGCCGCGCGTCTGCGTTTTCAGCCACCGCAGGCCGCTCCGCCTCGTACCCCCTTCATGTGCTCGGTGCCCGTGTATTAACCCTGTTTCCCCCTTTCTGCCAGTGCCGTGTTAATGTACTGTAGTACCCAGAACCCAGTGTATTTACCTAACCCCTCTTTCCTCTCCCCTCTCTCCCGTTCTTTCCCTCTCTATCTGTGTGCAGTGAGACTGCGTGTGGGGAGATTTAGAGCCGAGATCAATAAGAAATTTAAAAATCAATGCACTTAGCGCCAGGAAATCAATGGGCCCTAATCGGGATGCCAATCGCACAAGTCAAAACAATTAAGAGAGAAGAAAAATGTTTAACAACCTCCTCTCTCTTGCTTACATAGAGAATGGAGGGGGTCGAGGGGAGCGGGGGCAGGACGGGGTGGAGGGAATATGAGGGAGTCAGGAGAGAATGAGACGCTTTGATAGATACAGATATAGGGATTGAGAGAGAAAGGCGAAGAAGCTGGCTTAGAGGAGAGCCTGAGACACATGGAAGGAAAGATAGAGATGTAGAGAGACCGGTTGGGGATATGGGGGGGGGGAGGTGACTTCCTGATCCAGACAGACGGTAGAGAGGTGAAATTTGCTTACGTTTAAACGTTAAAGATTGGGTTAAGATGTGTACGACACCCTTTGACAGGCATTGCATCAACCAGTTAGCTGCCGGTCCGGGGAATCGGACCCTCGGCTCGACGGCTTGCCAGTCTGTCACTCCATCAGATAGTCTAAGCGTCACTCCATCTGCTGGCAAACCCAAACATCAGACAGCAGCCAGCCTGTCAGTCACTCAAAATGCTGCTGCACATTAAGTGCATCATAAGAGTCTTGTTTGCGAACCGATTTCATCTCAGCACAACGACCGCAACCGATTAGGACGGAAAAACAAAATCCGATCGGCATGTCAGATTGGACGTGGTGTTTGACAGCTGAAACAAGTAATTGTGGGGCATGTACTGTGTGAAAAGAAGCTATTGGAGGTGTGGGGGGGGGGGGGGGCTAATTTGAGGTCAATCAATACCTTGCCCCTCCTCGTGCCTTTACTTGCTTACGGTGCTAAAATCAATAGGAAAGCCAATAGTTCCCCCGTTGTGTGTGGATTAGTGAACATACAACTAATCGGGGAGTCACTGAAAGTGACACTGCAGCTATTAACCTATTGATACAGGGGACACATGTTGAACATGCACGCATACACACGCACAAACACACACACTTACAGACAGAACCACACACACACACACACACACACACACACACTGCCTTATTGGAATTTCATCACGATCCGTTTGGCTTTTATGCTGACGTGCCGTAGTTCAAAAGAGTCTGCAAGAATGCACAGAAATTTCCTAAAAGCAGACTAGCCAGAATTCACCTAAGGCTAGACCCCATGTGTATTAGGTACTGCCAAGCTCCCACTTTCCTCTTTCACACACCTTGCCTCAATTCATTCCACTCTGAAGCTTTTACCTGCTTCTTCTGGCCCTACCTGCCTGCACTTTCAGTGCACAATGTCGGTCTATATTTTTTGCATTAATCCTGTAAATCCACACAAAACAGCCTATCATCCACATATACTCTGTATTTAATAAAAACAGTCTATTAAAATGACAGTTTGCAGGGTCAACGCACGTGATGTTTATGCACTACTGATATGGAACTGAACACAAATACAACGGAAAATGTACACAGTTACAGTCAAAAATGTAATTCTAAATTTCAATATGTAGGGATACCCACTTGGACTTGTACATAGTATTAAAAGGCAACATGATTTATTAAATGTAGTTCATATTAATTATTTAAACAACAAAGTTACACTTATTTGTGTGTTTTATTTATTTCTTTTAATATTTTTCCATTTTTGCTTCATTTTTATACTTATTTACACTGCAGAGATTTTGCAAGCTCATATCTAGACCCATGAGTCTTTCTGAATAACAACAACAATAATAATAATAATAATAATGAAGTACCATTCTAAATAAATCTTAGATCTAGATTAGATGTTAGAATGTGAGCCTGAGTGAAAAATTAGGGCCAAGAACTGGTGTTTTCTACATTACACTTTATTGTAGGTTGAGTCTTTGCTAATCAGGGTGGAATAATTTGGTTTTGAAGGCCGTACAGCGTTGACACAGGGCTTCTGGATTTTACTCTAGCTAAGGCTCTTACTTGTTTGATTGAAGTGACTATTTGGGTAATAGGTCACCTCACCCAGCATTTCAGGTGTAAATCACAAAATTGAATGGAAAGTCTGAAACCTGAGGAACTCTGGCCCCTGAGAACTGGAATTGCTCTGAGGATTGGCTGATGTGTCCAAAGGCTGAAGGTGTTTACACCGATGTCGCGGCTGCTTATGTATTGAACCGCTACTTTTATTTCAGTTCAACAGATTTCGCCCTACTGGGGTACAAAATATGAACGCTGCATTAAAAACACAATTTTGACACAAATCTGATTGTTAAATATCAGATGATTCGGAAATGCTGTATGAATTGACACTGGAGATATACTGAACACATACAGGGATGTACTGTTTTTTGGACTTCCAACCTCAACAAGATTGACTTGAAATTAGATATCAAATGCTCGAGTAGGAAACAACAGGCCCCAGTTGCACCCGTAAGGGTCCCGACAATCCAGTGACCAGGAGTTAAAAACAAACAACCGACGTAAGACACTGCTGGAAAAATGAGGCCACACACAACACCGTATCACTCATATCGGTCCACCGCATCCCAGAGCTTCGCGTGTTATGAAAACCACACAAAAATGGCTGGTTATTGTATCCTGGTTCACAGAAAATCATAACATCCATAAATCAATCATATTTGTTTAAAAAATTTGCCCTCATTTATATTTCTACATAAGTAGAACAGTTTAAACCTCTTCAGTGTAGATGTTATCAGCACAAACCATCTGAAGTGTTTGCATTTTTACTATTTTGGTAAAATTACACTACCAAATAATAATACTAAAATATACCACAGCAGGGATTTTATTATTCACTTTCTATACCTCTTAATACTGAAATTGCATTTGTTCTCCCCTTTTTATATATTTTTATTTCTCTATTTTCTCCTTTGGTCTACCTTTTTGGTATATTTTTGGTGCTTTTTGTACCAGAAAAAAATCTATATGGTTGAAAATATGCCGGTCGGAGACTTCTGTTGTTATGAAATTTAAACATGACATACATGCTATTAAAATATCAAAGTATTGTAAATAAATTATAATTCACAACAGTTAAGTTTAAAATAATCATACATGTGAATACTGTAATGTACTCTAAAAGTGAAAACTGTTTTTTATATATAAGCCATAAATATGAATTAAAACTATGCTACGTACATGTAAAGTAGGTTACTGCAGATTATTAGTGTATGAGTAATATTATAAGAATTCTGTAAATTCATGCTTAGTGTCGCAAGGAAGCAGCCCTTCTAACAAATGTATTTAAATTTACCACTTACTACAAATATCTGCTATATTTTATGAAAAATATGCAGCACAAAATGCCCTCTTAAAATTAATTGTCTACATTGTTCTCCCACAACAAAACCACAACTTGCACTATTATTAAAAAAAACAGCCTTGCAGCATAAGGAAAGTGCGCTTATTCACACACACATCACACGTATTAAACACAAATATGAAGAACCCTACAATGCCATGCAGTGACCAAACGAAACATAATAAACTCATTAAAAAGGTGTTTTCTTCTGCAGAGCGAGACATTCATGTGGGAAAATCTGCAAACAAAATTAGCTTTTTGTTTTAACATGATTTTTATTTGCAGTTAAAATGTATTTATTTCAGATCCTTCTTCAAACAGAACGAGTCCACATTTGCACTGAGTTGCAGAAGGAAACACAGAAACCAGAGCAGATATGTCCCATACGGGGCCCTGAGGAACGGATAAACTGACAGAACTCAATATGTATTTTTCAAAAACGTGAAACGGTGCTGTCGGAAAGAAGGAACGGGGTGCCAGCGAACAGCAAGAAAGACTAGTCTGAGCAAAGAAAGGAGGGTGAGGCGGACAACAAGGGGAAGGAGAGAATGAGTGAAAATGTATTTTAAGGATCAGTGTTACAGGGCGATGCTGTACGAGGTGGAATGCGCAAAAGGAGTGTGTGTGCAGAGGCTGAATTATGGGGACAAAGGGGAGGGATGGAGAGGGTGAGAGATATTTAGGATTAAGGAGCATGTGCAGGGAAAAGGAGAAAGATTAGTGGCCGAGGAAGAGAGGGATGAAGCGAAAGGAAGAGGGAGTGAAGGCCTGAAAAGAGAGGGGACAGAAAGAAAAATAAGATGTATTTTGCTGTTTTTCCATCCTCCCCGCAACTCCCTGCTGTTTCCCGCCTGCTCTGCTCCCTAACACTGTTCAACACGTAAGATTGGTACGAAGCCTAACTGAGGCCGACAGCTGCTCTCTGCTACCACTGACTGGACATGGTCAGGTACTGCATCCCACCGGCCAGTTTTACCCCCCATCACCACGGCCCTGGCCTGGCACCATGACACCTGCACGAGGCTGTATTCCTTTTGGAGCTACACACAGGGTTCCAGTCTGCGTGCTGCTCGCCATCACGGCACAGCCGGACATGGCGGCTCTAACAATGCCGGTTCGCATCATTAGCACTGGAGAGCGCAGTCGATACACAAGGAACACAGGTGTCATTCTCTCCATCACGCCACTTTCCACGTGTGTCCGTCCCTAACAACACCAATAAACATATATGAACGCTTCAAATGTCTGTGTGTATTGTGCGTGTGTGTGATCGTGTCCCTCCAAGGTGCAGCGTGTGTTTCAATCTGGTGGGGGGCTGGGGGAGGGGAGGGGTCAGCAGCCAGGGTCAGGTGTTAATTCAGCACATGGAGGGAGAGCCACCGAAAAGGGCCAGGTCACCCAGAGCAACAATGAAGCGTCGCATGACACTACATGCACAGAAAAATAAAACGGAGGACGGTGCGTAGGAAGCACAATTAGATGGCCATTTCTCTCGGTCCCTCTTCTCCTGCCTGCTTTGTGCCACTTCCTTCCTCCTTATGGCCTGGTCCTCACCCCCCCACAGCAGTTTGACCACGGAGGTCATCCAGTCGAATGAGGTCGTCTGTCTGGGATGAATTTGAACTCTGACCCCTCAGCTTGATCGCACTCTAACCACAAGGACCGCAGACACACACACATATAAAGTGTGTGTGTGTGTGTGTGTGTGTGTGTGTGTGTGTGAGAGAGAGAGAGAGAAAGAGAGAGTGTGTTGGGGGTTGGCAGGGAGTTATGTATGTTACAGTATGGTTATTGTTGGTCAATTTGTGATTTAATGCAGTGTCATTTATTGGCTATTGTTTGTGTTTATGAGCAGTTTAAATACAAGAAAATGTTCTGTAAAAATTCGTGCACTGCTTCCGCGTCTCTTCTGATAATCAGAATATTCATTTTATTTTTGTATTTACCGAACTGAATAAAAAGGATATAATCACTATTACTGAGAAGAAGTCTGAGAGAGACGTCTCTATCGGTGAAATCGGTGTCCGCCATAATAAAATGAATTTCAAAAAAACACAATGATACGCGAAATACTTTGTTTTTCGGCAGTCAAAATAAACGGAAGAATCATGAAGACTGCGGATCAAGAGCTAAACATCAGTTTGTGAACTTTACTAACGTGATATATAAGCTACATATAGAAGCTACACGTGTGCATACACAGGTCATGTGCTCCTCGGTTACGCCGTATTATTTGCGAGTTTGCACATTTAAAAAAAGGTTTTACTGAAGCGCAATGGGAAAATGTCATTTTGGAACTTCGCAGGCTGTTAAAAATATAATTCGATATTTACGGATCTAATTTATTTAATAGATAAGTCTATAGCGGGAATTGTGGATTAACCACACACACACACACACACACACACACACACACACACACACACGACAGCATAATTTTAACAGAGAAACTACAGATTTTGAAGTATTGACCGCCTCTGAATATATCCCAGATTGTGAAAAAGGATGTAGGAGTGTGTATGTGGTGTGTATAGGAGTCTATGAATGTGTATGAGTGTATATGTTGTGTGTATGGGGGGGTCTATGGATGTGTGTGAGAGCATGTGATGTGTACGAGGGTGTATGTGGTGTGTAGAGGCAACGTGTCTATTGAATCCCCGCCACTGGCCAGCTGCCCTTTGACACGAGCTCCTTCACAGCGCTTTGTGCCCCCTGCGCTGCAGAAAGGTAAACAGAGCTTTAAAACCGGGAACGTGGGCGCATATTGTCTATTCTAAAGAGCAGCGTATAATGTGAATGTGCGAACTTTTTATGATTATGACATATTCCTATTTAAAAAAATGAAAAACCGGACGTGGAAAGATTTTGTTCGGTTTTAGCACAAAGGAGAGTGTAAGGAGAGCTGCTCGGTGTGTCTTTCATTGATAAGGTGGACACAATGGGGATTTGGTGCAGTGACCCTGTGAGCTCCAACACTTTAGGTTTTTAAACACACTCGTCCTCGCAACTAAACATCACACCGGAGAGGCGCTTACATTATTTAGAACAGAAAACCCGATTGTTCAATTTCCACATTCCGCACTGTTCCTCCGACCGGCTGGGAGGTATTTCAGTTGTGCGTTTTTCATTCAGAGCGGTTGTTTGGGAGACTATTATCCTTGCAGGTATTTTCTAAGTGCAAGTTCTGCTCCAAATTATAGGGGCGGTTGGAGGGGGGGGGGTGTATTCTACGGGCCAAAAAAAAAAAACTATAAAAGGTCATCAAGTGCTATTTGCCATTTAATTATTTAGCGGAAATGGTCATTGTTACCATGGTGTTAATGCTGCGGGCGACGCTGCCACCACCAAACAGGCGACTAACAGTCGAATTAAAAGTCATCTTTAACCAAGAAATTTTAACGGAGATGTTATTTCTGTTACCGTCTAATACTATTTATTGGCTTCAAAAGAATGATGCGCAAATCATTCATCTCATTCTCTTGGAAAAAAGTGACAATAAAAAATGGAAGGTTTCCAGAAGCCCGGTCAACAGAGGTAAAATCATAAAATGGATAGAAAATGGTCAAAGCAGAATTTCAGTGCAATGTTCTAAATACGAATAATATTAAAATGGTAAGAATTTGCACGTAATCTCATATGAAGCGTATGGGCCTCCTGGAAATGTGCATATTTGCGTATCAGCAAAATCCCTCACGTTTATATTTCCCGAATGAGTTCTTGTCCTATACGGACCACAATGGCAGCTCTGCGGTCACCATTTCGAACCGTTCGGTGAGACGATCAGCCCCCCAGGACCTTCAAGACAACGGTACTCTCGTCTAAAACCTAGTGTAAGCAATCATAAACAAGAAATTAGTAATACATGATTTTCTGGAATAATATTTGAGATTACTTTTTTCATGAACAAACTGGAAATATAGTTTTACCTGAATATTGTTACCAAGTTGCCCCCTTTACTAGAATATTCTCAGATCTCACCGTTTCTGTCCACTCACGCCTCTTTCGGACAGTTTTCCATTTTATTATTACATGTATTTAACTTCAACCTCTCGGTTTTTTATATTTCTTTATTCATGGTTCGCGTCCAAATTTCACTTCAGTTGCCATCCTCATCATAAGAGTGTTTTTAAGGAAGAGACTCGTGAAGAAATACAGCCCGTCTTCATCTTCTCTCTGTTACAACCATATAAACACGCGCTGCTTATTTCACTTTTATCACCGGTATTTAAACTCCTACTTACAGCAGCTCCAACTTTGTCCTCCAGTGCAGACGTTTGCACCTTCACAGAGTTTTCTTTATGCAATTTCGACTTCAATGCCGCCTTATACAACTAACCGTCCATTTCTGAGTCCAAAAATAAAATACAAGTTTGTGCAAAACAAATGCACGACAACTATTTTCGGTGCAAATGCAGTTACAGCGTAATATGCTTCCACCAACACAGGTGTAAAATTCCCTTTTCGAATTATTATATTTAACAATAAATTATTATGCGAACGAAAAGATGAACGACGTTTCTCATTCAGCCACGCCTACTCATAACATTAGTCTACAAATGCACAATTGCTCAAAATATGAATTGTGATAAGAAGATGGCAGTGCGTGACATTCTCCTTCACCAAGACTATTTCATATTTAAATCTCCTTTACATGTCAAATGTTTAAGTGTGGAGGAACGGTGTGATCCGAGCTTTGCCAAAGACTCACCACATTTTTCCAAAATGCTTCAGGCAAATGAAATACGAAGCAACTATCCAATATGTAGCTGTACCTTAATTAAACAATATGAATATTCTAATATATTTAGATTAATAAATCACTTCTGCATCAAAGTTCTTAAACAGGTATATATAGCAATTTCCCCCCAAAATGCATATTAATGCAATTTATCGAATGCCGAGACCTATTTTAAAATTGTTGCATTTCTTGTTGACGCAAAAACAATTAATTCAAAGAAATTACTGCAGCATTGTGTTCATTATGGTATTTTTTTGTTTCCAGCATATTAATTAAACTATTTGCATAAGTATATGCAAATTGCAAAATTTTAATAAAATTAAAATGTGCTTACAAAGAATTACTAAAAAACATTCAAGTTTTATGTATTTATTTTTCTCTATCGGAAATACAGCCACCCGCGCATAAACGCACAGCGCGTGCATATTACAAATAGGTAAACAACATCACCGCAGCAAAACGTCACCTTTTCATTTCTGCTTGCGTAATATTGCCTATCATTATTTCTTATTTTTAAACATATAAAATAATATTTAAATACAATTACTATGATAAAACAGCATCTTTTAAGATAAGTGGAAACGTCAAGATTATCATAAAAAATAAAAATTAAAAAGAACATTAAAAAGTAACTGATTTCAAAATGATACCATTATTATTATTATTATTATTATTATTATCATCATTAGTGATAGTAGTAGTACAGTGTGCTAGTGTCGCATATGTATTATAGAAAAAAACATTATAGCGAATATTCTTGGTTTTAAATATGGAATTATTTTACTGAACATATTCAAGGACAGTAAGGTAATTACACGATCAAAGTTTTAAACAACGTTTTAACGACGGAAAAGATGTTTAAACGCATTAAAATATTCACTCTGTTCAGTGGGTATATATAATATAAAAAAAAATACTGTGGCTTTTGGCTTCCCTGGTTACAGAAAATGAAATTTGGTATCGTTTGGTTGCGATTTGTGAATTAACATACTTCATCTGTACGTGACAATATTTGATGTGGGAGCCTGAAGCACTTGTGGGGCCTAATGATAACAATTACAAAGCTCACGTTCTGAATAAAACTTGGTTAAAATGCGGCGCAGACTCTCGCACCCACGCGCGCTCATTTGTTTATGCGCAGTTACGTAACTCCGTATTACGTAATTCCAGCTGCCCAACAGCGATCAGACCCTCCAGACCAGCAATTAAACTTCACACAGATCGAGCGCACTTTCTACCCTATGTTCTGTCTCTCCACCTTCCATATTCCCTCTGCATTCATATTCTATAGAATACTTTTGGTCTTGGGTGTATTTTGTGCGTATAATCTCCACTAAAATTACACTATTACAGAAATGTAGAAGGGGAAGGAGGCCGATAAGGCAGCTTAACGGGCGCGATAAACGCACACAGACGTGAATACACGCATAAATAAAAACACACAAAATAAGAATATAACAATTGAAAGTAGGATTTTCACGGAAGAGGAGATAGGCGATAGAAACACGGCGCTTGTTTAATTGCTGTGACACCGAAAAGCCACTGGAGATGGAGGCCAGCGGGGACCTCCTGTCAGCCTGCCGGCCTCCTGTCTCCTCTGCCGGACCGCACGGCCATGTCGGCCTTTTAAACCCCCCCCC